>JANHGN010006023.1:21616-64416 GCA_024605025.1 Megaceryle maxima
AGTATGGAAAAAGAAAAATAGGGACCAAATTTAGACGACCAAAAATTAAATTCCTAAACCAAAACAGAAAACACCAAAAACACAAAAAAAAAAAAAAAAAAAAAAAAGCTTGAATTATTGATGAATCAAATTAATAATTAACCTTAGAAGATTGGTTTGGTCAACTTTGACTCATAATAAATGCCAAGAAGATGAAGTGGCTGCAACATGAAAAAGAAGCAATAGGAAGGGCAAGTGAAATGTGGCATCTGTGAAGCCAAAGAACATACTCAACTCCTGTGTGCACAGAGGAAGCTCAACCACTGCTGAGGTTTCCTGCAGGATAAGAATAAAAGGAGAAGTGCTTCACAGGAACTGATGAAATTATAAACTGATAAAAACCTTATTTCTTAAAGTACAAACATAACAAATCTGTGCACTAGCAGACAGTATGTATCACTCTGTGGGCTGAAGTAGTTACTTTAAATGAGAGCCACAGCTAAAGCACTTGTCATGACAGCAATTTGAAAGGCATTGGTTATTAAGTGAAAAGATTTTATATGGAGAAGGTGAAAGGCAAACAGTACATGAAGACAAGGAAAGCCACTGGATATATTGAAAAGGCAGTGGCAGTAACAGTGCAAAAGACCCAAGTGTTTGCCAAAAAATGCTACAATAAATCAAGGAAATGCACCAAAGTCTATCTAGCAGTCAGCTGTCTGTTAGCTGTATGGCCTGCTATTAATTCAGAGATTAATAAAGGAAGGTGGCTTGTGCAGCCTCTTTTGTCTGAAAAGATACTCTGTAACAAAAAGATGAGAAATGGACAAAACAATGGATAACCTAATTCTCTGAACAATTGATTTAAATTCTGGACAGTCCCAGACTTGGTCAACAGTTTATGTCTAAAGGATTATATGTGCACAATCATTGCTTTATATTACTTAGCACTGAAACTTTGAAATCTTAGCTCTTATTCCCAATTCACTTATCTGATGAGATAAGGATTCTCTCAACCTTGAGTAGTAACCTTGAGAGGCATCTCTACTCAAGGGGACATCCTGGTGTGCAGCCCACAGCTGTGCAGGAGAGCAAAAGGGGATCTGGGCTGTCCCCTATTTATGGGGTAATATGATTAACTCCTAGTCATATTTGCATACTGACTGCAGATGTTAGCTTCTTCCAAACTTGGTTTGAGTTGGACATTGACCAGCCCTGTGGTTAGATGGGCTTGTTGTTCAAATTAGCCCTTGGCTATTGTGGTGTTATCTCCAAATCTGCACCACCAGCTGCATCCATTACAACTACTACTGGTGGTATCACTCGAACAGGGTTATGGGATATAGAGGTCAGGCTGTGAGTAGGGGGACACACCATCACATTGGCCCTTCTGCTGTCTTGCACTTTTGCATTTAGAAGACTGATACCTGAGCATTTATCTGATCATCGTTTCATTCTTTTTGGTCCTATTTATCATGTAGCTGAATCTTTTCTGATTAATGTGAGCATAAGAACTACCCAAGACATCTGAAATAATTCCTAGGAGAAAAGCCCAAAGTTTAAAATAGCCAGAGGTTGACAAAATCCTTATTTAAGCATTGCTGTATGCTTTTTTTTTTTTTAACCTTAATCTGCTCCATTGCTTTTCAGAAATGATCCACAGAATCCTGTTGCCGTATGTGAAGGGATATATATTATCAGCATAAGTATTGCTTCAGCTGCCTAGAGTTCAATAATGTAAACCATCTGCATAAGAACTAGGGGAGAAATATTAAATTCAGAACACATACCTGCCATTACAAATTTATCAGGGCAAATAAAAAAAAAGCACGTTCTTTCTGTCAAAGTCTGTGCATGGAGGTATACCATTTTGTACTGGTAACATCTAATAATATTTCAGCCTTCTCACTCACTTATCAGAAAAAGACACACTTGCAGGACTCGAAAAAGAACACTTCTCCCCCTTTCAAACTCATATATTATTTAAAATTACAAAATATTACTTTGAAACTTGCTACAACAATTCTGGAAAATGTATAATACTTACCCTACCACATAACCAAGTTAAACTCAAATCCACTCTATAGAGAGAACTTTGCCAGCCACCTAAGTAGTTTCTATAGATGTCTTGATACATTTGTGCAGTCTCAAGGACATCGGGGGGGGGAAACAAGAGTGGAGATCAAGGGCAGTTACATCCCTTACAACCAATTCTTTTTATTTAAAGTCTGCAGGTCTATAACACTTTGGCTGACACACTCCCTTAAGTACAGTATTGCAGAACAACCCTACAAGGCCCTATGATCTAATGTGTAAGCTTGTTTTAAACATACTGATTGCTTTGTGCCAAAACAACTTGGTCAAGTGATCTCTGGAAATTTTGTACATGTTTTTTATTCCTTTTGTTGTAGATTATCTGTAAATAACCAGATGTACTTTTACAGTTGGTTTATTCAGAATATTATAAGCATGATGCATGGCTTCACTACATGCCCACTCTGATTGCCCAGCATTTTTTCTGTTCAGTTATTTAAATTCCATTTTTCTACTTCTGCCCCATAAAGAATTTCTAAACAAGAAGTACAGAAGTTAAATTAGAAGGCAACAGATAAAATATTTTGGATGCAAATCTTACGGCATTTCTTGTACATGTGACTTTCATTTCCTGTCACTACACATTTTTCTGAGATGAAAAATGGTCTGCCAAATATAGAGCTCAAGAGTAAGAGAAGCCTGAGTTAATTCCGTGTTCCTAAATTCTTTTTCTTGATGACATGTATTCATTGCAAACATTTTATATTCTTTAGTCCCTATACAAGACCAGCAGCTTTCCAGAGAAGCATTTTTTAGTTTTCCAAACAAGACTTCACTCTTTCTAACAGCAGTTTTTGCTTTAGATGGCAATGAATAAACTACATAGGTTATGTTGTTAACAGCAGGTTTTTCTTAAAATTCTCTTCATTGAATCCTTAATTTCAAACTTTTTATATAACAATCATAAGTACACCTAAAAATATATTTTTAAATGTTTTAAATACTGCTTTTCTTTACTGATTTACTCAGAAGGTTAAAAAAAAAATCCTTCATTCAAAGCAATGTCATAAAACAATGCTGAAGAAAATTTTACTTGCTTTCTTTTAAATATTTCTGATATAACAGAGATATGCAAAAGTAATCAGAAAAAACTAACCCTAAATTGCAGGTGCATGGTCTTGAGATTTCTAACAAGAACATAATGGTCTCTGCCTTTCATACCCCACTTCCTGACCTGAAGAGGTTACTTGACCTTCAGTCTTTTGGGATACTGAATACCATTAAAAATTTGCTCTGGAAGTTAAAGAAAGGGAAGGTCTCCCAGTAGTTCACAGTAGTTGAATGGACAAGATGTCATGAGGCTAATTGAACTCCTATCCCAGCGCTATTAGTCACTTACCCTATGACCTAAGTCACTTCTCTGTCCTTTGCCTTCCCCTCCAAGTTTTGGACTGAAATGTCTGATCAGGCTAAAATAATTTTAGGGACATGTATTTGTAGAAGGCTTGACACTGTGAGGGGGTGATCCATTTCAAATGCTTATACACAGGAGCGGAATCATAAAAAGCATTGTCCTGGTTTCAGCTGGGACAGAGTTAATTTTCTTCCTAGTAACTGGTACAGTGCTGTATTTTGGTTTAGTGTGAGAATAATGTTGATAACATACTGATGTTTTTAATTGTTGCTAAGTAGCTGTCATGGTTTAAACCCACCCAGTGGGTAATGAAGCATGATGCAGCCACTTGGTCACTCCTACCTGCCTCTGGTCAGGTGGATAGGAGCAAATAGACAAAAAGCTCAAGGGTCAATAAAAAGGACAGGGAAGGCTCACTCACCAATTATGACCATGGGCACAAACCCAACACCATATCACTTACCCTAAGTCAAGGATTTTTCATTTTCCCATGCTCTGCCAGCAGGCAGGTGCACAAGAAGCTGGGAGGGGACATGGCCAGGACAGCTGACCCAAACTAGCCAAAGTGATACTCCATACCTTAGGACATCATGCTAAGTATATAAACTGTGAAAAGTTGGACAAGAGGTGCTGATGGCTGCTCGGGGACTGTTGGGCCATTGGTCAGCAGGTGGTGAGCAATTGCACTGTACATCACTTGTCTTTCCTGGGTTTTATTTCTCTGTATTTACTACTGTTACTATCTTGTGGTTACTGATCCCTTTTTTTGTGCCAATGCCAGGTATTTGGTGGAGGAGGTAGGGGGAAAGACCTTTATTAACATGGAACATTTAATAATCTCCCCCCCTCCAGATATATATCTGAGCTCCCAATGCTCACAGTAATTTGTAGAGTTGTTTCTGCTGACAGATGTTATACAGAACTCAGAAGAACATGGTGTCTACACAGCACTGTGGGAACTCAAATGGCCCCATGCAGATAAGCTGATTTGTGTTATGCTTTTATATCAATAACTTGTAGGAAGGTGGTTGAGCTGCACAAAATTCTTAACAATATCTTTGATAATGCACCCTGAAAATATGATCCCTGTAATATGCCACTGTTGTTCGATACTTAGGAAAACAGTAGTGTAAAAAAAATATTTTTCATCTAAAAGAAAGCCCATTGGTTCAAATAGATTAAATATTTGAAACACTTACAAATTACTTCAGCTATGCAAAATGAATTACTAGCATTGTGGTCAACTAAATATAAACCTTATATCAAACACCAATCTTTAGAAAAATCAGATTTCATTTCTCTGTTTTCTTAGGCAAAGACTGTTCCAGAGGAAACGCACAATGCTTTCAAGTTCTTTATTTCCTCAGGCCACCTCTATCACATCTTCTGTCTTCCTGCATCATTCCAAAAGTGTGATCAAAGTTTTTCCTCACTAGTCACTGAAGGAGAGGGACTGGTATAATTGTGCTGGGAAGGACAGCTCACTTTTATCTAAAATTTCTGAAGAAACTTTCTGGTGAACAAGTAAAGGCTTGCTCAGTAACAGTATTGATTCCCACCAGAGATTATCACATCTTCTAAAGCACTGTCAGGTAGGAATTATATTTATGCACTAGAGAAAACTAGAAATAACAGATGATTCAGATGGCTCTGTACACAGAACTAATAGTGATTAGTATACAGAAACACCAAACACAGGTTGTGCATTGTCCATGGATCCTGTTCTTCCGATATTTGTAAATGAAGATAAATAAATGACGAACTGGTTAATCGAAATATTAAAATTTGCATAGCTCTACTGCATTTTATTTGGCAAAGTGTTTGAATCTTCCTCACTCCTGATGCCCGGGGTGATTAAGCTCAGATCCTTGTCTGGTATTACTGCAGTATAAATTCTACAAATTAGCAATCACAAAAAAGTTCGGAATTGATTAAATAGTTTGCTGAAAATAACCTAATTCAACTCCTATACTGACTCTAGTTCCTCTTTCAGCCTATCTACATAAAACCATGTCATATTTAACAGTCACCAGGACTGCTGAAGCCAGTTAGTGTTGCTGTTTAAGAGGAAGAACGGATCTCTGGTTGCTGGCTGACTCTACAAATGTTCACAATGTCTCCTTGATAAAAAACAAAACAAAACATGAAAGTAAAAAGGGTTTGGTAAATTTTTCAAATTCTGCATGGAAAATTCAGCATAATGTGACTGCAAGTGATGTGTTTGTTTTATATCACAACCCTGCATGCTAACATTACTCAAAGATAAATGTCCCTTGATAAACTCTATCATTTTCACACTTTGAATCTAAAGCATTGAAATAAAAAGCTGATGAAGCATAAAATGTTGAAGTAGCATGTTATTTTCAACATTTTGTCTGTCATTTGCCATTTATTTCAACACTTTATATAGTACATTAAATACTCATCTGTCAAATAAACATTTGAAGGCCTGAGGACATAAAGATGCCTCTGAACAGCAGCAAACACTGGGGCACCACTGGTGTATCAGACATCACAAGAGGAAGACTTAAGTAGCTATGAATGTTAAAGACCACAGGACTATCTGGGGCAGTGAAGGTGTGAAGCAGCACTGAAGGGATTCCAGACAGAAAGTTTTTGTGGAGCAACATGTGACTAGCTGACGATAGCAGGAAGCGACCATACACCTTTTATGCAATGGTATGAACATGTAGTGGTGAGGGATCACTACTTGATCATAGCAGCAGGTATTTCTGGATGCCTGAGTACTGAGATGCATTGCACTGACCAAATCAGTCCTGGATAGGTCGTGGCAATCCTCTCACTTCTGTGCAATGAAAAATTACTTACACAGTGTCATCAGTGCTTCTGAATCCCATTGTCACCTTTTGGATAATATCACAACCGTTTCAAAAAAAAGAGACTTTGGTTTAAAGGTTTATGTGGTAAATAAAGGGCTTGTCTACCTGGTAGTCAAATTAATTTGAGATCTGAATTTAAAGTGTATTAGTTAAAGTGCATTGAATCCTCATGTGAGCATCTTTTGAGCTGAACTAAGTGAAATACTGCCACTGTATTTCTGAGGCTGCCTACCTGACTGTTTAATGTTCTCTAAATACCCTACTTCAGATTCAGACCTTTAATTAATTCAGGCTAATACATCTTGATGTCTTTGATTCAACACTCTTGGAAATAAGTTTTTAAAATTTTTTTTTTGTGAGTCAGATTAGAGAAAAAGGTAGGAGTAAGCAGGACAGTATCCCCCCTTTGTTCATATTCCAGAGTTGTATCAGCATTCGTGAATAAGGGAAGGCACAGAGGTCAAAAGAATACTTCCCAGCTTTTTTCTTTTTTAATTCTTTATCTCTTTTTCCCAATCCTAGCACTATTTGGTCCAGGACCCACTTCAGCTACCTTAGGCCTGCTGTGATCATTACATGGTATTGGAGTCCCTAAGGCATGAGGCAATTCAGTACGTTCCTAGGGAGCTGTGTTCAATGCACAGCTCACAGACTTTGTGAAGAAGCACATTCTTAGAGACCTGAACTTACAGGAGATGGTAATATCTTCTCAGGATTCACCAAGGGATCAAACAGTGTTTGGACTAGGTTTGAGTACTGGTACAGACACTTCAACACCACCACATACTGTTTTCCTGGCAGGGCTAGCAGAACTAAGAAACTCCCCCACCTACACTCCTTCGAGGTTTACTAGCCAATTGAAAAGGAATGAAGGGCTCTTTAAGGTAAAAGCAAATATATTTCCATTAACTGTTACTAAAACCATACATTTATATATCTGTGTGAATGTGGTTATATCCTGGCTCAGAAAAAGAATAAATAAACCAGCATATGCTCTACAAAAGCTGCTTGAGCACATGTCTGCTTTTCATACATGGAAATTCAGTGCCAGCAAACTATTACTCAGCTACTTCACAGACTGAGCAAAATTAAAGCATAGAAAATAACCTAATTTAGGCCTTATACTGCAAATACAGCACTAAATGTGGTAACCTTGAGTTGGAAAAACAATTTTTTTTTCAGTATGTTCTAAGACACAGGAGCTACATTTCCACAAAACAAATATGTATTTGTACAGCATTTAAGTGTAACCCCAGTACAATTAAAACATACTTTTCTTTATTTTTCTTATTCTGAACAAGGTCTTTTAAGATAAAAATTCTGTTGTCTTACCAACATGATTTAATTTCTGGTGAGAGAACATAAGCTAAAATATTTAAAGTTCTTCAGAGTGTTCCCAAAATAGCAGTTACCTGTTCATTAACTGCTGGGAAACTGAATCTCTTAGGGTTACAAACTGAGACGAAACCCATCCGTGTAAAGTTATATTTGGTGACATCGTATGACAATGGATTCTATACTGACCTAGCACATTGGATCATCTACTTATTATTATTCAGCACATTTTAAATCAATGGACCAAAATTATCCTGTCTTAATTCTGTTCACTTGTGTAGAACTGCTCTAAGCAGGAGTCTGAACCACTGGCTTTTAATTTTCTGAGATCATTATCAGGGTGACATATCACTTCTCAAATAAACCCATGATTTAACATCATGGTGGAAAGTTATTGTCATGGCTAACTTTAATAGGATATTAAATAGAATAGGAAAGTACAGCCTCTAAAATTTTTGGGAGGCTTTCATTTTTACCAGTCTTTATATGCAAAAAACTTCACAAGCAAAACCTCCAAAAACTCCAGACATCATCCTTTTGTAATCATATTTCAGCCTCCTGATTAGCCTAGCCTTTTCTTCCTTTTATTTTGGTTAGCAAAATAGAGATTTTGGTAAGAAATAATCTTCAGTATCCACTTACATACTTCATGTGGCCTCATCATGACTTTAAGAATGTCAGGCAGGGTGAATAGATCCCATGACTCACCCAGCTGATGGACAGTGATGCCACTCTAATACTTTGTTTCCTCCTCTTTCCTTCCTACTCCTGTCCACACGCTGCTGCTGCTGCATGCTTAGCACCTGTTGCAGACTCCACTGTGGCCAATCCAATTCACTAGTCTTGCAAAAGGACAATACAGAAAAAAAATAAATTAAAAATGTGGGGAGTTTTTTCTGCTCTGTGAATTGAATCAGCTTCAGGAAGGCTCTTAGGGCTGGAGCCTGTGAAAAGGAGAGGCAGAACTACAACATGCTGAGAAGGAAAGACCTCTGGTTTGCTGAGAGTGGTCTCAGACTGATTAAGCTTTGCATGGAAACATAGCTTAATTCTCTACGTAAGTAACTCATTTCTTGATTATCACTCACCTGCAGTCCATAGCGGGAAAATGAGTTCACTGTTGTAAGGTGCTCCCACTTGAAAGGAAGATTATCCAGGTTACTGATTCTTAATTACACTCTCTTGTTGACTTTCTGCTAACAAGAAATGAAAGAGCCTTTTGGTATGTTGTTGCGAATTTCAGGCATAAAATAAAAAGGTAAGAGGCCAATATTATTGCAAAAGAGCTGGCATCCTCAGTATTTATTTTGCAGACTGAGGTGGATATATGGATAGACGTGTCTATTAGCTCACTAGCCCCATCACACAGGATTCTATTTAACCATCAAAATAAGACTCTTACTTCAGATTATAAATTAAATGTTTAGTCCAAGGAAAAACTTAGAAGCAGTAAATTAATTTTAACCACATAGTAACTTTCAGTCTGCAGCCTGAAAACTGGAAACATTGGAGACAACTATCTGATGCCATTGAAGATCAATGTAACTGAAGACCAAGCACTCTCTGTTTCATAAACTTTATCTTTTCGCAGAAGAAATGTCTGATTTCTCTGGTGTGGAAGGGAAGGCACTGAAAAGCCTGGTTTTATAATAGGTTCCATATTAATACTTGCTTGTCACTGATTTTTATATCCTGCATTTAAGGATATTCATTTCAGAGGAAAGTATTTCTACTGTGCTGATTGCAGAGAGGTGCATACTGTGGAGACTGTTTCAAACAGCATAATTAAATGATTTTTAATCATTCTTATGCCAAAACACTCACAGATTTACACCTCCCTTTGACACTTTGAGAAGGTTATCTACACTGTATTGAAGATAAATGACTCAATGTAAATGCAGGAGATCCCACCAGTGAAAACAACCCTTACTGCCACCGTGAATAGTGCTGGAGGCTGAATGCAGCAGCACATCCCATCTTCCATTGTGACAGGGAGCACAGGCTGCACCCACTCTGCACCAGTGCTGCCTACAAAGAGGCTGGAGCATCCTCCGACCATCCTCCCTGATGCATGAATTCTAACTGTTCTGTTGAAGTCATGTCATGGAAATCCAACAAGCTCTGGAGGGTTTGCCCCACAGATCTTGCAACACTTAGCCCGCCCTTTCTTTCTTAGATGTCGATACGGTTTCCATAACCATAGCACTGGAAGCTATGGACACAGAAATCAGGGGGTGAGGCCTGGAGCAGTCTGCACCAGGGAAACATGCAAATGCACAGGCTGCTCTCTTTAACGTGAGTTAAAAAGCTTTCTGTCATTTGGAAAGGACACTGTCCCCCTGGGTACATGTGCCAGTGTAGGTCTGAAACACTTTAAGGGCTTTGTCAAGTTTTCAGATCTCTTTTTTTTTTTTAGAGCTAGGACAGCTTAACTTGCTGTGGGTCAACCTTTTACTGATTCTTCTCCCACATGCCTTAAAACCTTATTCTGCATTTATTCTCACTAGTGGCAAATGTGAAAAAGGTTTTTTTTACAATATGCTGACCCCATAAAAACTAATGATATTGGTTTCAACTGAAGTTTCATCCAGAACAGCTTCTCAGGGCTAGGATGGAGTTTCTGCTCAGTGAACACTGATGTTATTTCAGTGGATGCTTTCCAGCATATGCTACTGACTTCTCAACAGCTCTCAACTAAAGAAACATACATAAAAAAATGCAAATATTCTATTACACTCTAAACTGCAAAGACCTAAGAAAGAGAAGAGGTTCTGAAATATCTAATCAAACTGCTTAGCAATCTGTTTATTTTCTGACTATGGGTTTTCATAAGGATTGAAGAAGTGAGGAAGAAAACATGAATCCACAAATGGGTACTGGAGTGTTTCATGCTGTATTTTGGTTTATCCATAATATGGATAAAACCCATCGTAAGTTCTAGTGGGCATTTTTCACTAGTCTAGAATAAACAATGGGAGGATAGAATGGGTTAAATTAAATGGATACCAGGGTACAGTCTTTAGGGTTTATCTGCATTATCATGAGATAGACAAGAACTAAGAAACCTTTGCCTGATTTAATTTTGTTTTAGAACAACATGCTGATCAGGTGAGATATAGATGGGTATAAAGGAGGTAGAGCAAAGATGGTGATTTGTTTACAGTGAAGGAAAATGATGTGGAATTAAACTTCTCAAAGGGTGTTGTTTTTCTAATAATCCTTTACATTTTCTGAAGTTCTGCCTCAAAGGAAAAAGGGCAGCCTTTTGCATATGATAACTACTTTGGAGATGTTTAATGATGTTATTTTAAAAAATTATTAGTAAAAATGAGGGATTTCTTGTCTAACAAAGACAAAACTTGTCTTTTGTTTCTTTAACACTGGCATACTGAACTTTAAATCTTTTCTTTGTTGCTGAATGTCAGCAGGAATATGCAAAAATATTTCTGTAGTTCAGGATAGCAAACCTTCACGTGGTACTTGGTCAATCTTCCCTGTCAAAGCTGTTCCAGCTGGCATAAATTACTTCAGTATTAATTGAGACAGAGAGAAAGAGAGCATGAGAACAGCTTAATGGCTTTGGAATGCCACTAGTGCTTTGTAGGTGCTAAAGTGAAGTATCCACATTATTGGCCGAAGAAATTTACCCATTGCCCAGTGAAAATATAATCAATTTATCACATTTATATTTTTTTTTTCAAAAGGGAGATCACCTTCCCATTATATTTCAACATCCACCAAAGTACAGAGGTTGTCAAAAAGAGATTATAAGCATATATATGACTTCTGTGCCTACATACTTATTTCTTGTTTCCTTATGCAAATTTTTTTTTAAGGCTACTTTTCACTAACTGCAAATAAACTCCTTTTGTCTGAATTAGGAAAGTTTGCATTTATTTATAACTGGATTTCTCAGCTAGACATGTGTAGCTGAAGATGTACTGTAACAATTCTTTGCCAGCTAACTGGAAAAGAATGTGTTTCCACATAGGCTTGTGAAGAAACAATAAGCAGGTTGGTATGGTTGCACACTGTATTTTGCTTGCAGTACAGATTAAACTAATATGGGCTTTCAGAAGCAGATTCTGGTTACTCAGGCAAGCTACAGACTAGGCACACTGTCTGCACATTCATTTTCTCTGTGCTGTGCATTTCACTGCATATTATATTGAAGTAAAATTGACAGAAGCTTGCTTGTGATCTTTCTACCTGCTATTTCCCCATTTTAAAATAAAACGCTGCCAAGTTAAAAGTTTACAGTTTTGCAGATACATTTCAAAAGGAAAAAAAAAAAAAAAAAAAAAAAGGGGTTAAAACATTGCAGATCTGTTAGATAATACTTTTTCAAGTTTTGATATTAAAATACAGAAAACATATAATAAAATATACAGGAAAAAGTCCTGTCAGAAGCATAAGTCATGCACTGAATGGACTTTGTAAGTGAAGACAGGGTTTGCATATTAGATAAACTGCTGATAATCCACATCCTTGTAATGGATCCAGTTGATCTAGTAAATTTTCAATGGATTCAAATACTAATCTTTAAGAAGCTATAACTGAATCAATATGCATGTTACACATTAACTGACAAAGATGAATTAAGCTGTTTCATTGAGCATAACCTTCTCTAGATTATTCATACATTACCTTCATTATGTCTCATACAGTAAGAGTGATTCACGTTTTCTTAACCATTGTGCCTGTCATCTTGTCATATTTTAATGTCAACATTGTGTTTATTAGGGACACTTTGCCCTGGGGGGTTCATTTTTGCCTTTCTATCAGTGAAGAGAGAAAATATCACTGTGTCTCAGAGTTTTTGCACAGCATCACACCAATGTAACAAGTTGGTGACTAACTGCACTGTCATAATAAGCACCAAGGATTTATAAAATGTATTTTGGTGGAAATTCCAACTCTGTGGGTTTTTTTCATTGCTTAATGACTTTCCTTTTCTATTCCCACATTGCTTCATATGGTGCAACTAGAATTCTGCAAGCAAAGAGTGGATGGAAAGAACCACCAAATCATTATGATAGACAAAAGTTCATGAAAAATTATATTCCATTAGGAAAGGAGGGAAAAAATAAACAAAATATCAGAGAAGCAAGCCAGTGAATTGACATGACAGTCATGACACCTCCATTTAGAAGCTGCAAGTCAACTCTACATGTTATGTAAAAAAATACTCACAATTACAGAAAAGGTGTCTCAGAAATTATGGTCATGAATCAATTTCCTGATACATAACTTGTTAAGCAAGACCTCTGGATATGATGATTATATCCTTGGTATAGTCAACTTTTCTTCCCTAGCACTTTGTCACAGTTGCAATTGTAGCTTTTCACCAAAGGGGTCTCCATTTTAAGTGTGAACATTCCCAAAGATGAGGACAAAACATGAAAAATGTAAAATGCCTGTGTATTTTGTGGAGATATAAGGTAGTTTTCAGAGGTACAGAACAAATACATGCTCATTTCTTTCATATACCTTGGAGAGGATGTTTTCCAGGATGCTGTTTACATCTAGGCTGAGTCTGTGGATAAAACATTTGCGTAACAGTTTTCCAAAACTGAATCCGTGGGCAGCAGAACACTACAGAGCTGTTCATCCTAATAAAAAGAAAAGAGGCTTTATAAGATTGGATCCTTACTTCTTTAAAATTTGTTCTACCTGCTTGACTGCAAGCTCCAGCAAAAATATAAAAGATCTTTTCTTGCTCTTTTAGACACTTTTTCAACTTTTTGGTATTTTGTTGACTTTGATAATATACAGTCGCACATAAAAACTAACTGCTCTGAGCATAATCTCTGCATCTTGCTGAGACAAGGATGGAAAAGGAACTGCAATTTAAACAAACAAACAAAAATCACTGAGCATTCAGCTATATGGAGAGAATTTCAGGGTCAAGGTATGCAAGCAGTGGAAGAAGCCTGTCTTTGAACAATTAATTCAGTTAGTTATTTGGAGGAATATCTTTGAGTCACTTTATATTCCTAAAAGAGGACACAAGAAGAATATAAGTACCAAAATTCAACATTGTAAAAGACACGATTTTTCCAGTGCCTGTCAGTCATGGAGCTCTGGAGGAATTGCCTTTGCTGAGCTGCAAAGTTCTTGCTATGACTAAAGGCAGTTTACTGTCCCTGTGTAGGAATGCTTTGTCTTGGGACCAGGACATTAACACCTTAAATCTTCTCCAGAAGCTGTTCTCGTTGTCTCTAGGGAATAGACTGACACTAGACTGACACACTGTGTACACTAATGAAGAAATCAAATTACAAGATTTATTTACAGTAGCACTGGTAACGAGGAAACAGGATAAAATTGAAACTAGAAAAAAAAGAAGACCAGACTTGAAAAAACTGAAGTCCTAGAGAAGTCATAGTTCCTTGGGAAGAATGGCTAAGAATTAAGGACATTTCATAAGAAATAGAATTAAAGATTTGTGACTGACCCTCAGGTAGATTTGTGGATGAACAGCATATTGTTCTTTCCATTCTCTCATGTGAAATGTTGCTGTCTTTTTAAGATGACTCTAGGAGTTTCTTAAGCATGCTTCCAGCTAATCAAAATCAAGCGTCCATAGAACAGAAAAGAATAAGCAGTAAAATTGATATATTTGAATCTAACGTTAAAATTCAACAATAATCCTTCACTCCTTGAGTGTGCCTCTATTTTATTAAGTATTTCAATGCAATATAATTAATTTATTAGTAGCAATTAATGTACTGGTAGCAGTATCCTTGAACAAGAGCTGTAACTCAAGAAATCATGCTTCATAAAAAAAACCTACTGTGCTTCTAGTGACTCCTGCATCATGGGAGATCTGATACCCAAATCTCTGAAAGTCAATACAAAATGAAAATCTATTAATCAGGAACTAGAACAGGACATATTATGCACCAAATACTCTATGCCATAAAGAGCTGATATAGAATATGCACAGTATGAGCTGATAAGAGCATTTATTGGGTCTTTGATTTATTTATTTTTTAAATTTAATAAACAACTTACAGACATGCACAGTCCCTTTGTCTTCTTAGTGACAATATGACACAGCCTGGGAAAGCAAGTTTACTGTTCATTAGAGAAATGCCACCCAGAGGGTCCTTTCAAAAAGCTTTGTGTATTCCAGCTGGAAAAAAGAAGTCTGAATGTTTTGTATAGCCTTGCACTTCAATTCTGATCTACTGTCATTACCAGTATTGCAGAAAAAAAAAAAAAAAAAAAAAAAAAAGTGATATTTCTTATTCTAATGCCTTGTAGACCAGTGTCACTAGAGAAATATCACAGACTGCTTTATAAGCAACTGTCCTATTTTAGATTTAGGTATATCATAAAGAACTTTATATATGACAGGCTTTCTTGGATTGCAATAATTTCCACCTAGGTGAGAATCTACTTTATTTCCCCTGTATGATAAAGTCTATCCCCTATTTACCACTCTTTTGTCCACTTATAATTTGATAATATTTTTACTCTCTTGAGTTGTTAAAAAATCAAACAGCTTCTTCTCAGGATGTTGGACATTGCCTTCCCATTTCTTTTTACCTTAAAACCTGCACAATTAACTTCTATCACCTTAAAAGCCTTTCACACAACACATTGCTCCAGTTGTTGAAGCATATGTAATTACATCCAACAGAACCTGTCCTGGGGCAAGCTGATTTCATGAAATTTTTATAACACCTTTTTTCATTATTTAAGCAAAGTGAAATCTTTAGGACAGTGTAATTAAACTGAAATTGGAACTATTAAAGGTATGGTATTCTGAGAAAAGAGGGTCCTGCTATTTTTAAGACAAGCAGATCTATTGTTTTTCTTTATTTTGTTGTAAGTCAGAAAAAGTTCAATCCACTTGGCACAGGCGTTGGCCACATATCCAAGACTGTCATCATTATGATTTTTCATGAGACCATATTAGGGTTTATTAGTACTTTAGAGCTTGATTTGTAGCTTAATTCGGTGGAAATAGAGCCAGCGATTAATATGGTATTACAAGCCTGTCTAAAAATCTTTTCTGATTCTGCTAGAGAAAATTTGTAAAAACCAATCTGAGGACTTATAATGAGTCAGGCAAATGTTATGCAAATAATTTCAGCGAGGTGTTTTTTCAGTCTTAAGAACTCATAATTGCCAGTACAGAATACAAGGATGAATGTTGTAAACTGATTAGTAAAGCTTGCTGGGGTGGGAATTTCTGCTTCATGGGACATTCCAGATTGGATGAGAACAAAACACCAACACTGCAGTCTCCTGCTTTGCAGAACAAACTATTTTGGGCCTATAGCCTCACCCATGATCAGGCAAACTGGGCAGCCTGCCAGGCAGCTGGGGAGCTGGGCAGCAGGTAAATCAGCCAGCAGGCAAAAGGAGTGCTAGGCAGCCAGCCAGGCAGCTTGCAAGTCCATCTGCCAGTCAGGCAACCAAAAAGCTGGCAAGCTAACATGCTGGTTGTCTCCTCAGCTGCCTAGAGGGACAGCTTGGGAGCTGGTCAACCAAGCAAGCCACCTGTCTGCCAGGGCAACAAGCAGGATAGCCCTGCTGCCTGCTGCTTTCTGTCAATGGCTCTGAAGGAATGCATGTATTCTTGTGGAATGTGCCAATTCTAGTCTTCTGACATAAAACTATTCCAGGAGAATAAATTTAGCCAGCTCTACTTCTTACAAGAAATATGATAATTTAATATATTGAATTACAGACAGCTACAATGAGTGTCTTGGTTGTCTACAGAATTTAGGCATAATTTAGGATTAAAATTAAGAAATGGTTGCATTTAGCCTGCTGGCTCAAATTTGTATTTTCAAAGTGTTCTGTTGTTGTGCATTTGCAGAAGTGTGTCATGTTCAGCAGCTTGCCACCTTCTGCTACTTACTTCCACACTGATGCTGATAATGTGTGTAAATGTGCATGCATGTGGGTGAGTGAGTGTGTGTGTGTGGAGGGACAAGGATCATACAAGAGATCACATTTCAGGAGAGTGAGAAAAACACTGGCTGCTATACAACTCAGGGTGTACTGGCACTGTTAAATGGTCTCGTATCAGCATCACATAGCCTTGATTCAGCAGCACACTGTGAAGATGCATGACCTGGAATCTTGCCCATATTTTTATTTGCAGCATCTGGGATCTAGTTATGTATTGACTAAACCAGACTGAATCTCATGTCTGTGCATGAAAGACAGTATATTTTGCACTGTACACAAGGTCAAAACCAGGAATGAGTAGGATGAGGAAGGAGGAATACTGATGGTTTTGACTTCAAATGGGAAGAGTAGAAGAGTCAAGGAACTGATATGTAAGAGAAAGACTTAGGAAGACAAGAGCAGATGAAACAAGCAAGAAGTAAACAGAATAAAAGCACAAAATAAGGTTAAGGCTTTAAAAAGCAGAAAGTATAGGACATATGTGAGTCATACATGCAAGAGACATTTTCCTTTTCTTGTATCTGCTTGAGAAAGGAAGACAAATACTATATAACATTACCAAAATGAGAATATAAGCAAGCTTATTACAAAACATTTATGAAACCAACAATATATATTTTTAGATTACTATTAGAAAGCAACCTGAATACTGACTGTAAAAAGGCTCAAATGGCAGCTCAGGGAACAGGCTTTTGCAGGAACTCAGAGTATATCTTCATTCACACAGTGCTCAGCTTAATTGGCATTGCTTGATAAGCACGTTCATCCCACATCCTCATATCCTCAGGCTTCTTTTGAGGGCTCAGCATACTACTGCAACACCAGGGAATCATGCCCAATATTTCAAGAAAATACCTCTATTTTTTGAACTTTCTGTTGTTCTGATAGGAGATGAATATGAAACTTTTCTGTTAAAAATACATTGAAATGTCACAACAGAATAAAGATTTCCCACGCTTTGAAGTGCTGGACAAGTAGTCACTAACATTTTGGGAAGCACAGGTAGGAGTGGTTTTTTTTTCCTTATTACTACGTGCTACATAGCTGAATGCAGGGACCCTAAGAGAGTCTTGGGATCTGTCCTTGGACAGAATGTTCTCAGCTTGGTCAGCTTGAGGTGAACATATTAAAACAATACTGCAAAGTTTTATTAAAGTCCTAAGACAGCAGCTGTTGGAATGTAATTTTTTTTTTTTTTTTGGAAGATGTAGTCTGAGGCAACTCTAGGGCTCAGGGAGCTCATTCCTCTCTTCCCCAGCCCCTCAAAAGTCAGCAACACTTTCCCCAGCCTCTGTGACTTCTGTCCCATTACCCATGCACTTCCTATTACTCCATAAATGTGTCACTTCTCCTTCATCCCAGTGTTTTACTGGAAACTAAATAGACAAAGGACCAGACCAGGCCTTACAGTAATCAAAGACAGTAATGAAGACATCATAATAATATCACTGCATAATTATGTGACGTGACTTGGTTTTGGTTGCTTTAAAATCCCTGCATTACCATCACATCGTATGTTGCTCACTGCTCCTTTGTACATTTTAAGTAGTGCAAAGGGAGATAATCTCAGTTCTCCTGCAGGGAACTTCCATGACACAAAACCAATTGCTGTCAATAGGAAGATCAGGTAACCAGTTTCTTCTCAGCAGCCCTGGCAGAAAGAGAGCTATAGATTTGCTACAGAGATAATCATTGTACTCTGTCCTACTAATACGTTACAGAAAGACAACATTGGCAGAAATAAACAAAGAATATAAAGAGTTCAGATTGCAGCTTCTCACAAAATTTATTTGCATCTATTCAGCTATATGGTGATTTTCAACATACAGTCTGAAGGCTTTTGAGAGGCTGGGAGATTTGCAAGAGCTTGCAGAAAATCAAGCCTGTTTATCAAAGCATAAGCAGAGCAGACAAGGGTCTGTGCCTGCAATGTGAATTTTCTTTCAGTCCGCAGACTGGGAGTCAAATGCCGTAACTTACAATAAAATAACTTTTCAAGACTTGACAAAAGTGATGCAGAAGACATGGAGGTGGTTCCTAACTGGCGATGGGTATGGTATGGAAGTAGGTAAAACAACACTGCAAAAGCTGAAGACAACTATAGAGATGATATTTTGACAAATTGTCCTTCCTTACAGTAGTAGTCTTGGTGTAAGTACTTTCTAATTTAAAAGCTGAATCTGTTTAAGAATTAATCTAGCCCATTGATGATGGCTTTCATTAATTTGATGAAGCAAAATGATGGCTATACTTTCCTTCTTTTGTGAGTTGAATATTTTGCTGTTTACAATAATTTTCCTTCACTTAATTAAACATTCCTATTCATACAGATTTGGTTTTTTACCTCCTGCTTTGTGGGAAGGAGGACCAGGTAAGGCTGAAGTGAACACCTTTCTTTCTTTTTCAGCAATAGTTGTAGTGTTAGATATTATAAGAGTCAAGCGATACGATATTGATCTTTTACTGTTATTTGGGACAGACATAATTATAGCTCTCTTTTGTTTGCATTACTTAGTAACACTACAAGGTCTGACAGCTGTATGAGCATCTCAGAAGAAAAAAAGAAACTTGTGAGGAGATGGTTCAGATCAAGTTTTGAGAAGTATATGCATTTTTTATATCTTGCTTTGTACTGCAGCTAAACTCACTAGGCAGATTCACATCTCAGCTTATTTACAAATCAGTAATATTCTACTTACATATACCAGAGCTGAATATAAATTATAATCCCCTGTCAAAATTTGAAAAGAAATGGAGGAACTATTTGTAAAATAGGTAAGATGCTCAGAAGACTGGAAACAGAAGACTCAGATTCTTTTCCTCACTGCCATTATCTTATTTCATGACCCCGAGAAATTAATTTCATCTTCAGCCCTATTTTCTCTGCTGTTCTTTTGTTTGCTCTATCTAGTTAGGCTCCATATTTCTGGGATAGAGACTGTCTCTCTTTCCATGAGAGGTATCTGGTACCATAGTGGTTGGAGAGTCTTAAATGACACATCAATATTCATAAACCTAATAGATAATTCTGCCAATACATTTGTCAGTACAAATTATTCTGAATTGGTAAAGTTTATAATAATTCCTGGGAGGATTCTGACTTTAAACGGTGCACTTCAGAAACCTGAGGTTTAAAAAGAAAACAGCAACTCTGCAACAGTAAAACAGAGAATTCGGACCGTGGGTTCTTCTCTGTACTATGGTGGGCAATACTCTAATAGACATGCTTTCCTTCTTCAGGTGAAATGTGTCAGTTTTTTAAAACCGATACAGTGGAGAAGTGGCATTTGTTCTACCAAAGAGAGAACTGACATCGTAGGCTTCAGTGTTACAGGCTGCTGTTCTAAAACATAATTTGTTATTTTTTTGAAGTCTCTCTATTAGAATGGGAAAGGTCTTGGTCTCAGCATGAGAGTCAATAAACATGAGCCAGTAATGTGCCTTTGTAACCAAGAAGGCCAGAGGTATCCTGGGGTGCATTAAGAAGAGTGTGGTCAGTAGGTCAAGGGAGGTCATCCTACCCCTCTACTCTGCCCTGGTGAGGCCACATCTGGAGTACTGTGTCCAGTTCTAAGCTCCTCAGTTCAAGAGAGACAGGGAACTACTGGAGAGTCCAGCAGAGGGCAACAAAGATGAGTGGGGGACTAGACCATATCTCTTATGAGGGAAGGCTGATAGAGCTGGGACTATTTAGAGTGGAGAATAAAAAAATGAGAGGAGATCTTATAACTGTCTATAAATATCTAAAGGGTGGATGCAAGGAGGATGGAACCAGACTCTTTTCAGTGGTGTGCAGTGACAGGACAAGGGGCAATGGGCACAAACTGGAACACAGGAAGTTCCACCTGAACACAAAGGAAAACTTCTTTACTGTGAAGGTGACAGAGCCTGGATGAGGCTGCCCAGAGAGGCTGTGGAGTGTCCTTCCCTGAAGACTTTCCAAACCCACCCAGCTGTGATCCGGTGTAATGTGCTCCAGGCAAACCTGCTTTTGTGGGGGTGCTGGACTAGATGATCTCTAGAGGCCCCTTCCAACTCCAACAATCCTGTGATTCTGTGAAATGCAGGCTTAAAACAATGTCAAGACATATGTCATTCACTAATGTCAAAAGAACTGTCTGTGTTTTTAAAAAGTTAAACATGGTTGTGTAATAATTCCTCAGCCAGTATTGAATGAGTCCAATATATCTGAATGAAATACTAATCTTAAAAAGTTTTTCCAGAGTTCAGTGTTACAGCCACCAGAGGTGAGAAAACCTGCCTGGACACACTCACATGAGTTTGCTCTCATTGTACCAGCGCATTTTGATGTGATCATGTCATTTAAACTCTCTTTCTGTTCATCTATTTACAAAATGATTAAGACTTAACGGCAGCACCTGACAGAATATTTAAATATTTAATTTGAAGGAACGTACAGATCCCTGAATGATGCTATTGTTAAAAGAACTACAGAACACAGCTATTGCATTGTTACTACAGATGAATAAAAACGATTTGCCTTTGGAAGGTGGCTATCATTAAAGATTTGCATGAATAATTTCAGCTTCAAAGAAAAAAACCAAGAACTGACTGTTGGATAGTAACAGCTAGGTTCTCATTGTTATTGTCCCAAACATTTTATCAATTTATTTTATTTTACATTTTAATAATTTATTTTATAGCTTTATCCTATTTAAGAAATAGCTGAACTGAAGTGCAAAATTAGATTTGATTTATCTTCTTTGTTACATACAATTTATGGATATGATCCTGTAATATTTGCTTCCTGATTCATAATTCATGGGTTAGAGGACTGAACCTTCAGGTAATCATTCAAGGTTTGGGAAGTGGTAGAGGCATTGATATCAATACATTAGAAATATAAAAGCGGCTGCACAAAGAAGTGTTGAATAGATTGGAGCTGTAATGGTCTTGCTTGAATCCAGTTATGAAACATATGAAGTGAGAGCAACTTTACAAATGGTGAAGAAATGGAATAAATCCAAAATATCTCAATTAATATTGATAATATAACTTTCAAGATTTTTGACAAGACAAGGTATCTTGGGGTAACTAGCAATAAGTCTTTATTATTTGACAAGCACTCTGCTGGCTTGATGGCTTCACTGGGTTTGAAATGGGTCTATGCAAACATAATAAATGAAGCTTAGATTTTACAGAAAGAAAATGTATTTTAGCAGTTATGGAACCTACCTCTTTTTCTTATGGTTGCATATATAGTGCTTCAAATAGGTTATTGACTAACCTTGAGAGAAGATCATAAAAAGCCTTTCATCTCATGCTGAGTTATGATCATGCTGGCTCAGTCCTGCACCATATTAAACAAATGAAATTAGGTGAGCCATCAGAGCAGATGTCAAAGTTCAAATCAACAACTTTTTTTTTTTTTTTTTTTCCTGAGAAAAAATATTTAAGTATAATGGCTTGCTTGTGTTTAAAGATGTATTTCAGAGACCTGAAAGAAAATAACATAGTGATATAAGACCCAATCCCTATGTTTAGGAATTTTAGGTAGTACTTTAGATAAAAGCAGTAGGGAAATAGAGCAAAAAGTTATGCACTTATAGAAGTATTGCAACAGCATGAAGAGATATCTGTTGGTGTGACAAGATAAGACAAAGTAAAGAAGACACAGATGAAATAGAAGGTAAGTATTTGTTTGCTTTGATCCTTTCAGTGTGCTGTTCCTTTTATTTCTTCCATCACAACTTAGATAACTTTTCTTGCCTTTTTTATGCATTTTTAATTTTATTTGGATTTTATCTTGCTTTCTGTTTTCTATATCAATCATTAGAACACTTTATAAAGTCACAGAATCTGCAAAGCACTCGTAGAACTCATCTAGTTCATCCTTGGCTGCAGTCAGGATGAATTGTACCTATATCATTCTTCACAGACACTTCTTCTAACCTCCTCAGAGAGTTACTTTACAAATAACCTGGGCAATACATTCATAGGCTCTAAGATACTAACTAAGCATTTTCACTTATGTTTAATCTGAAACTACTTGTTACTGCAGATGCATAAAAAAAGATCTGCAACTATCATTAAAGATTTGCATGAATTTCAGCTTCAAAGAAAAAAACAAAAACTGACTGTTTCTTTGAGTACTTTGAAATGAAGTTCATCTCATTGGTTCCAACAGATAATATGTGTCTAATGCAAGTACTTTCAACCTGTTTCTACAGCAGGCAGTAACCATACTCCTATGTCATTTATACTTCACTTGACATTCACATGTCATCCTATTATCAAAGGAGCTGATAATATTTGATAACATTTACCTCAGGAATATACTTTTTCCTTGGCCCTCCAGTAAGAGGACTGACAAAAGCACTATCTGAGTTGTTCACAGTCCTCAAGAGTCTGATTTTACATTTCCTATTATGTTCTACTGTCTATACTGCAGACTTTGAGGTAGAACATGCCTGGGTTTTGCTACTTACTGTCTTAGTGGTTTTTAACACATTGTCTTTAATCTTATTCTTTGAGAAGGCACGGCTTTAAAATAATAATTAATTTTCAAATAAAGCAGAAATAAGTCATTAATATGATATGAGTCATGTCATGCAATAAGTGAACACCTGTCCCAGGATCCTACAGACCTGAAATTTTCTCATATTCTGTAAAAAGCAGCCCCTTCTTCTCATACTCATGTACCTGATTTATCTATTTACAGGACAAAATGAAAGATGTAGACCTGAAACTCCCTAAGCATTTCTGTACAAGGAAATTAACCTTTAGGAAGTTACATACCTACTTCTTATTTGTAATAGTCTGCCAGATGGTTGCATCCTACAGTTTGTGGATTATTGATAATTGACATATCAACACTTATATACAAGGAGTCTGCAGTGGTGACCTCTTCAAGAGCTCCAAAACTTTGGATTTACGTGTGTGTGCACCATGTGCTACTGTTTTCTTTCATATGAAAAAACCCCCAAACAAAGACAGAAAAAGCAATGCCGACAGAACTTCATAGAAACTGCTGTTTAGCCAAGTGGGGTAGAGGAAGAAGAGAGATTTTAATTTGTCTTATTATTTTGCATGGCATATATATTGTTTCCCTTAATATGTGAGAAGACTCTTATTATTAAAATGTTAGGTATCTTACTTAAAATTTAGCTTATAAATATAAAGTCAGGTGTAAGAATATACCCTGAAACAGCGGTATCCAAACCCAAAGGTGTTCTTAAACAAAACGTTTGTAAAATGTAAAATTGGTAACTTGAAGCTTCCTGTGTTGTAAAAGATCCAGAGCATTTGAGAAGCTGCAATAAATCAGACTGAATCAGATCTGAATTCACATAAAAACAATAGTCTGTGAAGGTAGTTGCTGAACGTATGGATCAAAAATGCAGATAGGATCGAGGATCTAATAGCAAGCAAGGTTAAAAAGGAATGGCAGAAATTACAGAGTTGGAGAAGGTAACTGCTTTGGAGATACATCGAGGATGTTAATTTCTGAGAGTTCCTTTCCAATGGGAAGTCCTATGTCAATACAAAGGATTATTTTCATGTTGTGATTTTACATGAGGAAACTCTGGCAATGGCATTTTCCTTGTGACCATAAAACTAAGTGATTTTATTTTCATTTTCTCCTCCCAGGACACTTGGTAAATCAACTTACTCATTTGCATCTTCCTCAACAGGCAGTAGTGCCACTACTGCTCACTGGTCTAATATATAAACAACTTCCATATTGCACCACTTATACATTCTTCACATTCCCTTCCCTGGCTATGAAGAGGAAGATTGATTTTCAATTCTTTGTTCCAATTTTTCAGATCACCTAACTTAATAGAGTTAGCTCTGCTCACATTTAAGATCTGTTCCTGGAGTATGAAGCTGAATGACACACACCACATCCATTTTTCGTATCCCACAGTTGTGTCTCATCTGAAATAACTGAACATACACCTCCTGCAGAAAACAAAGAAGTTTTCATAATGACTCTTGATAGCCATTGTTTTCATTACCTTCTTTCTGAATGCCTCCCTAGCTTTGCCTTATGTTTGCATTTTACAACCACGCAATTTTGAGCCATGATTATTTGCATCCTCCCTTGACTAAGGGAGAAACCTTCTTCATCTCTGGTAGTCTGTGTTGGCCTGGGAATCAACAGAAGCATTTTGAGGGAAATAGAAAAGTCCTTTGTGAGTCTGAAAGACAATATAAGCTACTTTTCCTAAACAGCAGTTTATTAGATTTTTTTCATGACTGGAAATACTGACTCATCAAACTTGCAGCTTTATCACTATCCTTTCATGCTTCCTATATGATTAGGTGAACTTAACTGTCAAATTAATTTGGAGAAAATAGACTTGTATGTGTATTAATTTAAAAATAAATTCTGAAGTTCAGTTCACCTATCACGTACTACCTTGCATAAATGTATGCTGATAAATCAAAGGACAAGGGAGAAAGAAATTCCACAGGAAACAAAATGGAAGCAAAGTGCAAGTACTATTGTACAGGAGAATGAAGGATTTTTTGAGGAAAGCTATTGACTGTTGACTGCTTGGCAATACAAAGCCTGGAAAACTGTGTATTTCTCAACTCACATTTAGACTCAGAAAGTGACCGCCCTTTAAGGATGCTGATTTGAAAGGCAGCTGGGGAGGGATATACAGAGTGAATCAGGAAATACTGACACTAGGTGAGGATACCTGCCAGCTGGGTTAGAAAAGAACAGTCAATATCCCTCAGCCACCTCTGAAAAGGCAAGTCTGGAAACAAGATGGATCTGGTAGGGAGAAAGTTACATATGGCTCTTTATTGGTTTTAGTCATTACTTTACACACTATCTACTCTTGAATGAATAAATAATGCCCTGCTCTGGAGCAGACAGCTTTAATTCAGTTTAATCTCTTTCTATCATGGGCTTCTGTCATAGTCAAGAATGAAAGGACATATAGGTACCAAATTAGCTGACTGGGGCATGATCCTGACAGACGCCATAATCAGGTCCCATAATCAGAAGTATGAATGAAAAAAATATATTAAAGCAGCTACATAAGTCAGCACAGAAAACAGTAAGTATTTCTGGTTAGACAAAACCTTGGTGGGCCATAAGAAGGATAAAGATGTGTCACAGTTAACCTGCTAATACAGCAGACTTAAATAGCTAGTAACTGGTGGTTCAGATAAATATAAACATTGCAGTTACTGTGAAATTATTCTTGTTTCCCATCAAAACTCTGCGGATATCCTGTACAAAACCATAAACTCTATTTAATTAAATATCTCAGTGTCTAGAGAAAGATCTATGCAATGACTGTCTCTTTTCTTCCTGATGAAAATGCAAATGAAACCATTAATAGTTTATAAAAGAAGCTTAGCTAGAGGTAAGCTAATGTGCGTCCTGCTTTAAGCTAAATAAAAGAAGAATTGTTCCATAAAATTCATTGAGGTAAAATCCCAAATAATTTTTTATTTTGGAAATGTGCCTTGAAATATTAATCGTTCTCTGGGCTTTCTCTTAGGAAAAGATAATTTCTTTATACCCTAGTATGATGACACCTGAAAAAATCCTTTTTTTCCCTGCAGAATCCTAAAGTTATGCAGTGAAATGAAAATGCTCCTATCACAACCTAAGCTTTTATCTCAGAAACAGAATGCAACTTAACAGGATATTGAATATTGCTGCAATGCAGAACCACATATTTAGATTCTATGTAGGAAATATACTGTTGCTGCAAGACCATGTGATGGAAAAAAATTAAATACCTGTCTTTCCTATAGCCTGCAAAGTGAATAAAAACCCCAGAGTTTGCAGTTTGCTTAGTGTATTAACCTATAGACCTCAATATTGTAAAGTGAAAATATAGATCAACTCTGACACTTCATTTTCATAGCACAAATAGAGTTTGGATTAAATATTTCTCAGGAATCTGAGAGAAATCAATAGTGTTTACAGAACTAGTAAAGCTTAGTTAGGACGCTGAATCTTAAACCTTTAGTTCCTAAGTTCTTATCAGTAAAGCTGTTAAGGTAAAGCTTTGTTCCTAGAGTTTTGATCTTGTCTCTGTGACTCCAGTTGTGAATGTAACAGGACTTAACCAAAAAAAAAAAAAGTGGAACTGAAACTGGTTTAATGTGTTTTATAGATTTTCTGTCACCAAATTATTATTACTGGTCCCTTGTTGACACTATTGCACAAAGATGTCTTAAATGCAACTTCCAACCATTTGATTGAGATTTTTCTATAACAATGTTATAACCCCACAGGTAATTGTCAGTAACCTCCCTAGAATATTGAGAGACTCTAAGAGACAAGAAAACACAAACATTCAGTGATCTGAACTGAAAATAGATCTTCTCTGCTCTGAGATAATCAAACACTGCAAGCACTTGCCCATGTACGCTGTACAGGAAGATTCACATGAAGTAATGATTTAATATTAAAGATAGATGGGTAATATATTAAGATAAGGGACATTATCAAAATTACATTTTAGAGAGGAATCAGTGATTGATAGTGTGGCATAAATAACAGAATTAAGCACATGTCTGCTTTTCATAGTGCTAGATGATTATTTTCTTTTTCAAGTTCTTCCTCTGAACCACTCATTTGGAAGGAAAGAAGAGCACTGGAGTGAGAAATGACTTAATTTACATGCTTGCAGAACTTCTTCTCTGTATGGTGATAGTGTTGTACACTGTAATCAACAGCAAAAACATCAGAGATTAAACAATGATTTTACAGGTTGTGCACATACTGAAAAGTTGCAACAATTTTTCATCTGTGTGAAACCACAGTAGTCTACTTGGTACTGAACAGTAAGCTGGAGCAATAATGATGTGGAGGGTTCTTTAGACTAATAAAAACCTTATAAGCTAATGGAGACAGGAGTCCTTTTGCTGGCTGTGCTCCAAAGAGAGACTCTGAGACAGGAAGTCCATGAAGGATAAGCGGCAGATATGAAATTATTTAGTTCATAGCTGTAACCCATGGAGTGTGCAACACTGACTAAAATGGGACATGGCTCAAGTGAAAGCTTTACTGCTTTAGTATTTTCCCTTAGCAGCTCCACCAACCAATTAAAACTAACAGCTCAGCTACAGAGAAAACTTAAAGGAGCCAAGCATCACTTTTTGGGCTTCCCCCCCACCCATCACTACTAAAAATCAGAGAAGCCACCTGAGGCACAGACTTCTAAGTGCACCAGCTTAATTTATACTAGATCATTCTGTGAAATAATTAAAATGGACTTTTACAGTCAGAGGGGAAAACAAGGTGTAAGTGATTAATAATTCTTTAATAAGAAAAAAATATCCTGGCTTACTAATAGCTTTTGTGTGGTTAATTAAGGCTCTAGTCTGCAGAAAACAGTAACCTTTTAGATAGTGGATTCCACTTTGTATAATGAAAGCAGGGCTGGGAAATAGCGAAGCAATAATGGCTTCCTAGATAGGGAAAGACAGTGAATACTGTCATTGTGCATGTGATGTGATATCCCAGTAGTTCTTCACAGGATTTCAAGAAAGATAATTTGGTCAAATGGAAGAGAAATACTTAGAGATATCATCCAGAATACCAGACTTTGTAAAACTTGCAGAAAAGTCCTTCTAAACAATAAACTCTGGATATTAGATGTGAAGAAAAGCTTTGAGTCACAGCATCCAGAATGTTCCAAATAGACAAAATATTTCCCTTGACACATTATTAGTTCATTTTGCAGTTTGTTTTCATGTTTATATGAATTTTAAAATAAAAATGGCTTACTTAAATGGGCATTTTTTTTACCTGTCCATTTCCCCAAAAGTTCTGTTTATGGCCAGGAAGACATTGCTTAGTGAGCAGCTTGCATTAAAGGCAAAGAACTATAATAATTTAAGTGCTTTTCTGGATACCATCATTTAACAGTATCTGTTTGCTTTATCTTGGCTGCAGTTCCCATTACACTGAGGCCAACAGTACCATATCCAGGCTGAAAAGAGCTCCAGCAATGTAAGGGCCAGCTACTAAGCAGCTGAGCCAAGAGAAGAGTAGTTGTGAGAAAATAAACGGTGGTAGAAAATTACACAGATGTGGAGGCCATGGCAAATGGAAACAAAGGAGGCAAACATTCAGGTACCCAAATCATGAAAAAAGTAGAAAAACAGATTCTGCAATTGAAAATATTTAATCTATATTTTTATCTATGTACCTAAACATCTATATATCTCTGTATCTATATCAATATACACACACATAAAATACTTATAGGTATGTATAGGTATAATACATATGGAAAAATATATATAATCCATATACACTTTATGAATTATACACACATCTATACTCTCCCTGTGTGTGTAGATATTTATATATATGCAGAGAGAAAATAGGCTGCAGCACCAAGCCAGCTACCACCAGTTTACATAATGAAGCTGAGCAGAATTCATGGGTCTAGGCATCCAGAAACCTGAAACTTTAAATTTATTATGTGACCACCATTCCAGCTTTAAGTATGAGAACTTTCTTCTTGGGCAAGTGGTACCTATGGCATGCAGAAGTTCAGTTCTTGCTCTTGCAGGGGACCCTGCTCTGCAGGGGAGTCACATGCTGCTGCTTTTGTTCCTACAGAAGCCTTAATCCCAGCCAACAAGGACAGGAGCAGAAGAAACTATTAGTGCATCAAAGGAAACTGCTTTAAACATGTTCTGCTATCCTGCTGTATAGTCATGGTTTGGATTAGGAAATAATAGGCTGTAGGCAGCCAGGAGTCAGAGCTGAGTAAATTTTTTAAATCTTTAAAAGGAAGGCAGAAAGCTTAGAAGCTGTGCATAATTTATACCCATGTATCATCTTCCATCTCTTGAAAACCCAGAACTCTGAACCCAGGAACTAAAGTAACTGCTTAGAAATGTCATTGCAGAACTATGTCTGCTATCTGTTATTGATTTAAACAATTTCAATTTGGTTTTGTTCTAATCTCGTATCATAAAGCAATGGCACCCAAAATGCTTTTGTATGGGATTGGCAGTATAACTTTTCAGTGAAATAAACACTTTTTGCAATTTCTAAATGCGACATTAATCTTGTTTCAGGATATTCTTAGGGCTGACAACTTTTCATTACTATGCTTATCATACAGTGTACAGCGAACCGAGCTTTAAAGCAACTACAGGCAGACCTCTGTCACAACTTTCAAGTTAGAAATTTGCTAAAGTTTGTTACTGCCTGGATACAGGGATTTTGTTCTTATTCTTCAGTGAAATCAGAAGGAGTAGAAAATAACCCATTATATACTGGGAAAAAAACGACAGGGAGCCATGTTTTATTTCAATTCCCATGTGTTTAAAATGTTTGCACTGCTTTTAAGAGTTAATTTTTTGTTACCTAGACGGCTAGTGTGAACTAAAGAAAATAGTGAATAGAACAAATGGGCTTCAGTTTACCTTTAATTTTAAATTTTTCTTTAGTTTACTTTATTGCATTACACATCATTTATAAAAGCTGGTGATTTAAATGTTCAATTAGAATTTTAGATTTATAGTAAAGGTAAAGTGAATAACACAAAATATATGGTTCAACATCCAAAATAATTGAGATTACCAGGATCTGCCACATGCTAAAATATGTTCTCTTAACCACAAAAAACCACAAAAAACCAACCCATATTACTATTTATACGTGTTCTTTGAACCAGGTTTCTTTGTCAATTATAATAAAATTACCTTTTCTATTCCAGAATCTTTATTTGTGTCTGGGAATGGCTTAAAATCAATACTTATTTAGGGATTACATGATTAAAAAAATCTTATGATAAATCATCAGCATTAAAAGCATAATTTTGCCTTCCAAAGTTTCTTTTGCAATCAATCTTATCTGTAGAAAAATTTAAATGATCTTAAAAATGGATATTTTTAATGTAGTGTTTCTAAGAAATACCTCATGAAAGGCTATGCACAGAGATAAAGAACCTGGAGGAAATGCCCACACTCAAAGAGAACAGTGGCAGCAGGTACTTATGACATGAAGATTGAATACATTTTTCAGTGGCATTTACCAAAAATGGTATGCATAACAGGTCTTTAGGACCAACTTTCTTATATCACCCATGACGTAGGTTTCTGTCTTCATGGTATTAAGGATATATCACTATTACACATTTCCTTTTTGTAGCTCTACCTTCATGAAACTTCTCAGCTATTCTTTGATGGACTGAATTCAAAATGCACCCATTCTAATTACATCAGAGGATCGAAAATACTACCACACAAAATTGCCTATGAACAGAAAAAGTATGGTTTGGGCAGAGTTTCCTATTGTGACAGACACTCAATAAGCATGCCTTGCTGGTTTGTGCACAGTAGAGTTCCTCCTGCTATGAGCAGTTCAGCTGAAATCCATTTGGCAGCAAAGTCTGCCAAAGGAGCAATTTAAAAACAATGACTTGCCAAGTGGCATTAAAAAAAAAAAGTATATAAAAAGAGAAAGTGAATTTTATTTAATAAATATCAACTGAAAGATGGATCCAAGAGGAACAGATGGATTAGGTGACTGGACATAATTTTTTAAACAACTGAATATAATGCAATGTATTTTATAAAATGCTAGCAACGCACATGTTGGTACACAGGAAAGACCTGTAAGCCTCAGGACTAAACCAGTTCTCTTCTTATTTTCTTTTAATATGACAGCCTGAATTTTAATTTTCAGTTCTGTCTTTGGCTTCTGATTAGGCTTCAGCCTACTGTTTCTACTTCACTGGTAGTCAGTAACACAATTCTGATCATTACTTATAATGATGGAAAATGCTTTGTGTCCTGCTCCTAGTCATGTCAGCATGTCTCTGCTGTCTATGTTGCATTCTGCAATGTGACCTTTATTGATCAAAAAGCCGTTTACTGTCCATGCAGACAATGAATCTGGAAATGCCAGAGTCTACCTACCAGAATGCATAGTATCCTGCCTGCTACAACTCATCTTTGGCATCTTTTTCTGTATTAGCACAACATCAGTTCTGGCCCAAAGTCCTTCAGACAGTCAGCAAGCCAAACAGACAGAGATAGACAGACAATATTAATGAGCACATTCAAAACTGGTCTTTAAAAGGCTGTTTTCATATCCCAAACCATTCCTCTAGGAGCAGTGATGTACTTAAAACGGTGGTGCAAGAGTTGAAGAGCTCTGGTCCCTTAACACTAGGGATTCATGGTTTTCCAGTGAAAATCTTAAACTAAAGCTAGAAACTAATGACTGGCCTGGACAAATCTAGAAGATTGACATGATACTTTTTCTATGACAATTCCTGCAAAAGAGATGAGTGTCTAAAGATTCTAGCATGCCTTGCCCAACATCTCTGCAACGCAGAATTTAACAGCACTGAGTGACACAACAAAGTGTGTTATTCTGGGAAATATGTGAAAGGAAGTAATGGAGACTTTTGAGTAGGCAGATGTAGAAAAGAAAAAAAAATTATTTAATGACAATATCTCTTTACAGAGATTAGAGGCCAATCTGGCTGCAGTCTGAGAGTTCACACCACTTTGGTAACTGCTCAGCTGGGGCTTACAACAGAGTGTAAAGTCAGTTTTGGTACAAGTTGTTCTTGTATTCCCAGTAGTATCACTTTCATTAAGTTTCAGCCATCTATTTTGCACCGAAGGAGCTAGTTGTAACTTGTGAAACACTACATATGATGACCATTAAAGAGCAAATGCAGAGTCCTCAAATTTGCCAAAAAGGAATTTTTGGAATTAGGTTTGTCCTCTGCTAGTCCTACAACACAGGTCTCATTCAAGGCCAATAGAAAAATGAGCAGGAAAGGTTAATTCCACTGACTGTAATGAGGTGCTTCTTCAGTATCAGAACTATCAGCCAACATTAATATTTATATCCATGTTACTTGCTGAAAATTCAGGATAAAGCTCAAACTAGAATTTCTACATTTTCTATGTTTCTTTTAATAGGGAGAAGAAGATGGAGATTAAACCAATCCGAAGAAATTGTCTTGGCTGGCTTCAGAACCAATGGACCATTCCCTGATGATGGTAGGACTATACATGCTTTTAAGTGATGCTCAACACTGTGATCATAGCCCCCAGGCAGCACTTTCTGGGCTCTGCTGGGCTTGTTGAACAAGGCATGGGAAAGCAGTGATCACAGAGAGGCTCCATATTTCTGCTAGGTATCAAATATTTGGACAGTGTCTTAACTCTAGAAATGGCGATGGAGTCACCTCTTTGATTTTCACTCAGAAATACTTGTTTTATGCAGCTTATTTAAACATGGCTAAAAATGGTGTTGGCTTCTGAAAAACCCGAGTTTACTTTTTAGTGAAAATAGATCACTTATGCTATACTTAGTAGTGATGAGTAACATATAAAGAGCAATATGATAACCGTGCTATTTTGTGATCTACCTAATTTACAGTGGCTGAAGCATCTAAAGCATCAAAAAAAAAAAAAAAAAAGAGCTAAATATATGGAATTTCAAGTTCCATATGACCATCACCATTTTACATTACAGAAATAAGCAAACTAACAGAGGTATCAGCTATAATTTTACAACAGTGTTAGGAATGAATAGGCCTCTACAAACAAGAGATAAATACCTTTTCTTGGTATAGTTTATTTTTGGAAGAAGAGGTGGAGTATTTGGTTGATAGTCCCATCTTTTGATGTACATAAATAGAATGTATCCATATCAGGGAACTATAGTATTAAAAGTACCATCCCTTAACCAGAATTGTTGAGGGCTTTAAAAGCTGGCTTGGTAGGAAAGAAGTAGAACTTGCATGCTGAGAAGACTCTGCTGCCCTTTCTTATTTTTCTGTGAATAAATAAAGATCTCATCTCTTCATTGCTTTTCTTTTAATCCAATACCTTCCAAAGGAAAAAAAAAAATGGTAACCCACTGTAACAGAAAGCATATCTCATGAGCAAATATGCTTTGTTCCTTTAAATTGATTTTTATCAGAGCTTAATGTGTTAAATTTTCTATTTATACAGTTAATAAAAAATAATGCTGGTATTTTTTTCCCTGTAGAAATTATTAAAACTAAATTTGGACATTAAAATATTATGAGGAAAGCTAATGCTTAAAAAGATATTCCCAAAGTGATATGAAATAAGCAGTGCACCAAATTTTTTAAAATATAATGCTGAATAGTGAACACTTGATGAAATTCTGTTTAGGACTAAAGCCATATTTTAGAAAAGCCAAGCTGTTTATACAGCACAACCACAAGGAAATATGAAGGTGACATTGTTTGCTCTACATCCATCCATCAGTAAGATAGAAGGCCATTTCACATACACATAAAGCACAATAAGCATTGTAAATCTGCACCTTAGATTTCACACATATATAGTAAAGTATTGTTTATTGCTTAAAAATTATTTACTGACAATATTCAGTCATATATGTCTTGTGACTAAGAACTTTTTACTTAATGTCTTTGAAACTCAAGCAAACATATCTATTTTTTCTGATGTTAAAATACTATCTGCAATTAATATTAGAAACTCCTAGTATTAATATCTGAGCTTCTAATCCTACTGACTATTTTTAGGACATGTATTACAAATAAAGTGGGCTTAAAGTTAACAATGAAAAGATTCAGCATGTTAAGTGACTGTTAAGTGCCTTCAGTGCAGTTCACTGAATCTGACTAACTAAAGCAATGCTGCCCTAGCTGAAAGCACTGTAGAAAGGCAGTGTCAGAATGAGGAAGGCATGAGTGGCAGTAGCCAGGTCTTAATTTATGAATAAATTCTCATTTCTCAGCAGAGAAAGCTCAATGAGGCAGTAGCTTTTACTCATGTTTCCAACCGCACACAAAAGTCCAGCTTTGTTAGCCTTGTTAACCAGATACAAGCCCAAACTTTCTGTCAGGGAACCTGCTATTGTAGACATTTTCTATGCAATGTTGCTCTGCTTCCAGTGAAGAGTCCCAGCTATCCTCTGACACAGCCCTTTCCAGAGACCAGGTAATGAAGCAGCAGTTCCTGTGGCAGCAGCGCTGCAATCTTGACCTACTGCAGACACTGAGGGTCAACCACCACCTTTCTTAACTCCATCTAAACCTGCATGCAACAGTCACCATTTGAGATGAACAAATGGACTTATGACCCCTTGCACAAACGCTAGCCTGGGAGAAAAGAACAATCTTTCCTGAGTCCTGAGGTTTCTCCCCAGGAGAACACAAGGGTCACCTAAACGCTCTAATCATAAAAGCTAGTTTGCCAACGCACCACTGTGTTTACTCTGTCATCTGTCCCTCAGAAAGCTGACAAGTCTCATGCTACCACAGGGGTTTCCTCAATGAAACCACCAGATTTGTCTTTCTTTTAGGACATAAGTTGTTTGTTCACAGGAGTGCCTCGCCTAGGGCAATATCTTTACAAAATTACACTTCGAAAGTAGCAGTGCTGTGTAATCTTTCTAAATAACAGTAAATGTACATTTGAAGCTTAGTATTATGTTCAGCATTGCTTCTGTGCACATATCTCTTGGATGGTAGAAAGATGATAGAAAGATTGTTTCCAAAATAAAGTACATAGAATTTCACAACTGAAGGCTCAAAACACGATTCAGTTCTTTACCATTAATTTTCCCACAGCTTTAGTGTTTTGATACTGCATTTCTGGTGTCTGTACTTTACAGTAATAAATAGTGAGGGCATCAGATCTGTATGGCATGAGTGACATACCTTGTAATTGGATACGGTTGAGCATAGACCACAGATAATCGTATGTATCATACTGAATATTGAATAGCATACTGACAATTCTGTTATACAATGATATGTAGATCTGGATTTTACCTACTTTTTGAGAGTGCATTGTCTTTTGATACATATTCCTCAGTGATACCCACTGGACTGCCTTCTACAGATTTCTGTCTGGGCAGGAGCGTAAAAGCTGACCATAATTACTTGTTTCAATAGCTGTTTACTCTTGCTGTCACTGATTACAGCCACTTTTCAGTGTCCCATCCTGAAATATGAGATGCATTTGCCTACTAACACTTTTTCTGACATTTTGATACCCTTTTAAAGAATTCTTGACACCTCTGGGAATTACAAGCAGTGGAAAAAGAAGCAGTTACAGACCACAAGGGATGAAGATATGTTTCAGATCTGCCAGCCCCTTCACTTTCTGCAGTTTGGAAAAGAACCAATTTTAAAAAAAAAAAACCAAAAAATTGCTGTGTTTCTTGACCTAAGCCTAAATCTGTTCCTCTATAAACAACAAAATCATTGCAGGAGAATAGCAGGAGAGTAAGGCTAAGTGTACAAGTCCAGTTTGTGAACAAGCATTTTTTGCAACATTTTCACCAAAGCATGAAAATCAAATGAAATCAAATGAATTCCATTCAGGCACAACCACTTACTTTTGTGTCAGATTTATATATAGCCTAAATCTCAAAAAAAAAAGTGAGTCTGGAATCTATTTGTGCTTTCTCATTTTTGTGCAATGTTATCTAGATGTATATGCATTGGGGAATTTAACTGCATATCTCTTTTAGAATACCTTGGATGGTCATTTCATACTGGCATTGACTTTCAGCTTAACTCTGAAAGTCACTCAGTCTTCTGGGTGTGTCAGTATGCCTGTGTGACATACATTAGTGCTTTTGCTGCTGTAAATGTTCTGCATTAGCACTGAAAGTATACATTAGCATTAGATGCAATTCAAAGTTTTGACCTGAATGATACAAAAAGGCAGCATTTAAAGATGCTGTGGTTATAACTTCTTTATTCAGTAACTACAAACTGTGAATCTGTAGTTACATGTACTGAGGTATCTAGAGATAATATGACATATCTAGAAATAATATGACAGCACTTGAAATACTAATGCAACAATCTCCACAGTTGGTCTCAGACATGTAGAGTAAACAAAAATATAGGAAAAGTCTCTTTCTTGGACATCTAGAATGAGTAGGGAAATTTAGGTAAATCCTTTGCTGCCTAAATTAATTTGACTATACCTTTTTTTCCTATGTGCTTATAACTATGTCCCTGCACTGCCAAAACGACTGTACCATGAATTCTTCCTTGTCTTACTCTCATTAGCCAGGCTTTACTTGATTTCCTTTCACCACAAATTGCTGTTCAGATTTCATGCTTCTGATCTTTTTTCATTCTCCCTTTCCCCCCCGCCCCTTGCTCTTTTCTTGCCTCTCTCTGATCTTCTGCCTTCCGAGCTTCTCACATTGCCATTTTTTTCATAAGCTTTATGCTTAGAAACATTTCTCATCCCTTGTTCATGAAAGCCCTGTCTCCTTCTTCTAAAAACCAATTTCTTTTATCAAGACTTCAATGTTTATTTTTATACTAAAGCTATTTTTAATCTCAGATGATAAAATTTATTAATTTATACAAACCAAAACTGTAATGAATGTATTATATTTATTTTTCTAAAGAAGTGTCATAAGTCTTTTATGTATCTAAAAATAAAGTTTTATATACAACATTTTCATAAAGATGGTGAATCATCTCAGTTCTTCTTACCAGCACACACCAGAGAAGTACACAGCTGTCTTTTAAATGGACAGAAAAGGGTGCAGAGAGATACGTGTCTCTGATTCATTTGGAATAAAGCTGATTACCAGTTTCAGTCTACAACGTCATTTTTAAACCCAGCAAGATGGTTTCACACTTAGCACTGAAGCAAAATATTTATGCTTTCATTGATGCTTATAGAGATACTTATGGTATCTGTTGCTCATAAAGCACAAGAGGACAAAACGAACACTTTAAGATGAGGTATCAGAATAAATGAAATATGAATGACAAAGGATTGAAAAAAAAGTCAATTAAGCAAACAGACAGATGTGTGAATGGTGACTGTGCTGATACAAGCATTAAAATTGGTTTGGTATGACTGGTTTCCTGAAAGAGAAGGAGAAGAGGCTGGAAAAGAACTGGAAAAAAGCACAAAGGAAAGGTTGAAAAAGTCAGGAAGGCATGAGGAATTATGACACTGGGAAAAAATCTCAGGAAGATCTAAGTCTTGGGAGACAGGCTTTTAAATGATCCTTGGAACCAAGCTGCTTTGACTTTGAACTCAAGAACTGAATGGCGGCTACTTAGTCTGTATGAATTTAGGTTGGTAAGAAGCATTGGAAAAAGATCAAGGCTTCATCCAATTGTTCTATATTCACAAAGGTAAGTGAACCAAAGGCCAGACAGTGTCAGCGGGTTTTGCTACAAGCAGATTTACATTTGAGTCATAAGAAAAAGATAAAGTTATTTTTAGTGACTGTCAGAATCCCTGTATCTGCTACATCATTTTTTTTTTTTCTTGAACTGGAGAATGCTTTATTTTACTACCATTCATATGGCTAATATGGTAATAGTGATAGAAATTTTAGTTGGGAGCTGCACGTTGATGTTTGAGGTCAAATCTGTATCTAGGTTTCTGCAGAATTTCTGTAAGATGTTTTCTAACTATTCAGTCAAAACTCCGAACCTGGTGTTACCATTTGCCTCCATGCTTACTAGAGCTTCCTCTTTTCTGGGTTTAAGCATATGTGGTTCTGTCGATACACAATCTGCAAAATACTGCTGACCATATCAACTCCCTTGATGTCTGGATGGCCTCTTTGTGTACCTCCATTCCCTATCACAGCAAACACAAGCATTTTGATTGGTGAAATCCTTCACAGGTTATCTCCACTTTATCATATAAAGATCAGTTTATTCCTCTGACTTAACTCATTAGTTTTTTGAGGGATTTCCTTTCTTTCATGATGTCTCATGGGTATCTACAAACACATCTTCCTAGCCCTCTTTCAAACCGTTCTTAAAACTTCACTTTCTTATGATGTCTACACAAGACCTGACAAAGATCATGCTACTGGTATGCTGAGATCATAGCCAATGAAACTGGAGAATCTAAAACTGCTGGGGCTTATATTCTCCCATTTCATGCCCAACTATTAATTTCTTTCTGATTTTTTCTTTTTTCCTTTTCAACAAAGGATGACAAATGAAAAAAAAAGGAGCTATGGTATCATGGATATTATATGTAGCCTGTCATAAGAAAGCCCACTTCTCTATTAAAACATGTTTATATGAAAAAGAAGGAAATAATAGAAGAAAAAAATCCAGAAAAATTAGGAGCTTTGGCCCAGATATTCCAAACACCATGTACTTTTAGATTGCAAAAATAATATCCATGCCTCTTTGGTGCTGTTACCTTCTTCTACAAGAAAAATAAGCCATAAATCTAAGAACCTCATTTTTTAATTTAGATTTTCCTTTGCTGAGTTTTAGTCCACGAACAGAGCAAAGATGTCCAAACTTTAGTCCAAGAGTAGAGCAAAGACACCATAGAAAAGAATACAAGCTAACAACCATATGTAAATATTTACATATCCTGTCTATCCATGTTTGGAGAGTGCCAACTGCACAGTTAGTATTTCCAAAGCATAGCCTAAACAATATTCCAAAGTCATATAAAGTTAGCAGCCTAGGGATTATTTCTGTTTCAGCAAAAAAGAGTAACATCTGACACATTGGAATTTTATGAAATTGATGAGAAAAAGAATGAAAAACCTGACTGACAAGGACAATACTTGTTGAATAAAATACTTAGAAAAAAAATTTTCCTAATACTCTGATCAAAGTGCTATTTCAGGTTTCTTTTAATTTTCAGCACTTCCATCATCTGTATGTGGATAGCTGAGCTAGAATTCATCTCAGTTTACTGTAGTAATGTAGAACCTAAGAACTGGATGTCAAAGGTGAGGCAACCACTGACGCCCATCCTGCTGTAATTGACAGAATGGCAGATGCTTCTCTAGAGAATTATTTATTCTATCCACCTTAGAATTAGATCAGTCATTCTTTAGACATGTTTATTTCTTTATACCGACTACTGAGAGATCCTAATGGATCCATATATGTATGGAAGTTGGACTCAGGACTGAAGTATAGAGAAATAATTGATAATTATGATTTTCTTAAAGTTATGGTTCACATGTAAATTTATTAAACAAACATCCTGAATTCGGACAATAACGTGGCCATCTTCAAGATGTTTGCTTTTCAAAACAATACAACCTGAATTTTGTGCAGTTTTCTTTCTAATCCATGTTTAATGACTTCCTAGCTCTAGAATAACATCAATATTAATTACACATAGAGCAATAAGCTGTACTGGTGTTGCTGACTTTTTAGTTCTAGGCATCACATGACTACCTTTTCTCTCTCTCCGTGGAGACAAACTAGGGCCATGACTTAATATGGGATTCTCTTCACAGATGAGTTATTAATCTTTGTAGGTTGCATGAATAGAAACCATTTGGGTGTGATTACATTGTATTCAGGTTCACTTCCTGAGGGATATTTAATGGCAGACCACACAAATGAGATCAATAATGAGCAACAGGCCTCCTGCCCAAGGGTAGTACTTCCTTATGATTTCTCCTGTCCTTATTACCATCCACACTACAGTGACCAAATGAAGTACTATTTAAGCTATTACTTAGCTAGCAAACACTGAAAAAATCTGTTTTGTAACAAATTGTCTAATCTGTCAAATTTCTGTCTGTCAGACCAAAACTGGTTTTCTGTATTTACTCATACACTTAAAAACCCTTTTCTTCTATACAAATACCTGTGGAAATTAAAAGTAAATATATTGAAAGATCTTGAAACAGTCAGGAATAAGTATCATCACTAGATATTGTATGCTACACACATACTTTTTATGTTCACATGCTTTTGTATAATATTTCTTAGAAATAAACCTCAGGCATGTTTTGTATTCTCTACTGCAGAGTGCAGTCTTCAAACATTGGCATTTATTCAGCATATGATTTAGATATAGCTAACATGATTGTGTTACCATCAACTAGGAATATATCAGGAAGATAAAATTTCTTAGGGGCAAATTCTTTAATGAAAATACAGGACATGCACATATGCAGAAATCTTGTCAATAAAAAAGAAATAATAATTCTGTGTATAGAACCTGGGGTAATGGCTGGGAAGGGAGAACTACTTTGATATTATATTGTACACCATGATCATGTTTTAATATTTCAAAGCTTTTTTATGGCCCCAACAGAAAACAAGTCTTATTCAGTACTTAAGGAGATCTTAGATATGAACTATTCTTTGTTTTAGAGATAACACTTTTTTTTAAAAGATTTGAATTCTTATTCTAGATTCAGTTTGATGACAGATACTTTAAATTACTAACCACCAATTGCATATTGGAACGCTGATGGCTCTATGATGACTGTCAATTTTTTTGCATCAAATTGGCTTGGCTCTTAGAGGTCATTGTGTCTATTACTGTGAAATGAAACAGATAGGGCTTTATTTGCAGGAAGAGGCAGTATCTTTCAGTGTCCTTAGTGGATTCTTCTTGTTGTGTGTATGTTTTCATGAATTTTTAAAAAATAATTTAATTCTGGCCATCCAAACTATGCAATTTGCTGTTTCATGTAGTGTGCTTATTTACTGCAAAAGGAACTATTAGCCAGTTAGCTAGAGACACAATATGTAAATGTCTTACACCTTGCAGACCACAAATGTTTACTTTAATCTGATTGCTAGAAATAATGTTTATAATTCTCTCTTCAAGGCTTTTTTCCCTTACTCCAAATTAATGTAGTATAAGCAAAATCAGTGTGTTTTGACAAGATCTGCTTGAAATATCCACATTCCTGTTCTATGTGTGAAGTGAAAACATAAAAGGAGGATACAGTCTTCAGAAACAGTCTGTACAGGTTGAACTGTTTGAGTAAGGCAAAGGCTAGGGCTACATTTCAAAAAACCCATACAGAATTATCAAGCCTTTTGAAAGCCCTTCCATAAGAACATAGCTATTCTAGCATGACTAAAATCAAATGCAACAATAAAATGGAAAGTTCAGATTTTTCTATTTCAATTTTTAATCACAGAGAACTATATACTGATGGCAGAATTTTTATATTTTGTGATATGCTTGAATCCTCAGCTCCCATCTTTATAAAAATAAAGAAAATTTTCATCTTTTATTTGAATAAAATAGTTCAGGTTAGATGACGTTTGTCTAAGTTTAGATGCCAAAATAGATGTGTGGATTCAAAATTAACAAAAGTTCTATAAAAAAACTCTTGAGATCTTAATCAAATGCTTATTTTTATTTTATGGAATAAAGTGTAAGAAGTCAGACTGAAGCTGGTAAAATATACAATTGTCATATCTCATGAGTAAGCTATCATTTTTTCATGGCATTTGCTATGACACATTTGACCTCAGACGTATTGGTTTTGCTACACTGAGAAAAGGTGATTTATTGCAGTAGTTAGCTTCTAGTATTCACTGATGAAGGGAGAAAAAAAGTGTCTTCTACTGACCTGTAATATGATTATACTCTACTAGTACTATATAATAACAGTAACTGAAGCCATACTTGGTCCATTAAATTCCCATAGGATTTCATTCAACTGAGTTAAACAATATTCCTTTATTTCCAAAAAGAAATAGAAGTGAGAAAACCAAGAAACCCCCTGCAAGACAAATGGCTATATATATATGGATTTTATTAAATTTGTGATTATAGTATAGCACATTTCTAGATGCCACATTCTCAGACATCATTTTTTTGTACTATTACTGCTGTATTTTTAATTCAAATAATATGAAAATAGGAAAAAAGTGCAGGTTTTTTATCATTGATGTTTTAAAGTCAGGGAATTTGTTTATGTTTTGTATAGATATAAAATTCAGTGCTCTGTCTTTGAATTCTACATACACATCTTTGAAAATATAAGAAAACATGATGTTTATTATGAAGTTGTAATTCTCTTTGAGCTAAGAAGGTTTTTAAGATCTTTGGCCTAAACTTCTTAGCTTCACCCCTTCCTATATGTTGCATATCTTTGTGTGATGTTAACTAGCTCTTTTGATGGGTTTAAACAGTAATCACACTGTTCTGTATCCTTGTCCAGACAAGATAGCCAGGTAAAAATTATAAAATTTTTTCCTTAAATTGTTCCCTCTTGATTGTACCTGTTTGTTGTTGTCACAACCTGAACAAACCCAACATGTCAGAAGTTTTCAAATAGCATGTTTGTCTTAAGCTGAATTCCACAATCTCATTTTGTTTTTATACTAGTTTACTGTCCAGTTTAACATCAAAGCTTCTGTTACCACTTCTGATTTCAGAGGGCTATTTCAGAATAGATTTCACAATACTAACAGTGTATTTTTCAGATTATTTTTGCAGATGTTGTTATTATAATTAGTTTTTTCACCATCTTCATCTTGTTTACAAACCAATTTGAATTGATGTTTCTAATTAAGTATTTACATAATAATAAC
>JANHGN010006024.1:0-11885 GCA_024605025.1 Megaceryle maxima
TCCCACACATTGATACCTACATTCTTAGAGATAAATACATATATATATATATAAAATTTTGTGAGTCCTAATCACTGGTTGGGTTGCAGGTGAAATACCTCCAAGCATCACAAATAGGACTAGATAGTTACATGTGGGTGGTTGAAAACCCAAAGTGAATGAGATTCTCACTGAAAGTTTTTTGGACCTAGCGACTCCTCAGTATCAATTTCTGATTGCATCTAACAGGGTTTGTCTGAATCAAAGCACAACTGCAACTGACAGTCATCAGTCTGATCTCCAACCAAAATATATTCACATCTTCTTGCTAGGGGTGAAGCACCACAGAACTGCATTCTCTTAAGTGGAATTTCACTCATTTTATACTTGTGTGTAAACAAAAGATGTTGCTGACATTAGAGGGAGTTTATTGTAACTCAGAATTAAACACAATCTCAATTTGATTCACACATGAGAAAATAATTTTTGATTGAACAAAAAAAGAGCTCATACTAGAATTGCAGGTCCTTTATGGATCCTTGAGACAGGAAAAAAATAGAATAAAATTATATTTATTGTCTGCTTAAAATGACACTTCAACTCTAAGGACAGAAAGAAAGCTAGTATATTTGACATAGCATTTTTCTCCTCTTTCAGAATAAATTTGTAACAACTCAGATTAAATCAAAGAAGTTGCTCACATGCAGAAATCCATATAAACTAGAATAGGATTGGGCCCTTTCAAATATGTAATTGGCATCAGGAAAGATACAGAGATAGAAATGTCACTTCAATATGAATTCTTGTGATATCAGAGCAGATCAGGAAAAGTCAATTCCACTGGAAAATAAGTACCTTAAAAATTATCTCAAAATTACCTGATCTTTTTAATGGTACTCCTATGAAACTTGACCTCCATAAAGGATTACAAATGGACATAATGAGCAGATTTGACATAAAATATTTAATTCCCTCAGAACTTTACACTGAGTGTATGTAATAATGGAACCTTAGAAAGCCTGTGGAACTAAAATATAATCCAGATTAAGCTCTTTTGGGATTTCTGAGCCCATCACTGAAAAACTGTCTTCCTCTCTTTTAACTGGATACTAACATTCTTTCCACCTACCTAGAAACTGGAACCTGGCATGGGTACATAGGCCATACCAAAGGGCCATACCTATTTACATTGACCTTTCCTGACAAATAAGTATTTTATATTGTCTGTGGAAATAAACCATTTTTGAGAAGGTAACTTTTGACAGTATAACTTTTGCCCCTTAAACAGTATATTTTTGCCAGCAGATTCCATATTCCACAAGGTTGGACAAAAAGTATAAGCTAGAAAGTTATTAATCATAGTCAACTAGTCATAAAATTATTCTCATAAACAACATCAGGACCGTCTTAATGAAGTCTTGCTTGCACAAATACTACTGGAAAGCTGTTCTCAAGTATCACTACTGAGGTGATTACAAACTCTTTCTGATTTGCTGTATAAAATTTTTTTATAGAGTTTTCAGTTGTTGGGGAAGTAAGGAGGGGGGTCATTAGAACTGTCCCTTGGACTTCCAGCTGTCCTGGCTAACTGGGGGTGTCCTAGTTTACTGGAAGTTAGCGAATGTGACGCCCATCTACAAGAAGGGCCAGAAGGAGGATCTAGGAAACTACAGGCCTGTCAATCTGACCTCTGTGCCAGGGAAGGCTATGGAGCAGATCATTTTGAGTGCCATCACATGGCATACACAGGACAAACAGGCAATCATGCCCAGTCAGCATGGGTTTATGAATGGCAGGTTCTGCTTGACTAATCTTATCTCCTTCTATGACAAGGGGATCTGCTTAATGCATGATGGAAAGTCTGTAGATGGTGTCTACCTAGACTTTAGTAAATTTTTGACACAATTTCCTACAAGATTGTCCTGAAGAAACTGGCTGCTCATGGCTTGGATGGGTGTATGTTTCACTGGATAAAAAAAATGGCTGGATGGCCAAGCCCAAAGAGTGGTTGGTGGTAAATGGAATAAAATCCAGTTGGTTGCCAGTCACAAGTGGTGTTCCCCATGGGTCAGTACTGGAGCTAGTTCTCTTTAATACCTTTATCAACATTCTCGACAAAGGGATTAAGTGCACTCTCAGTGAGTGTGCAGATGACAAATTGGGCAGGAGTGTTGGTCCACTTGATCTGCTTGAGGGTAGGACAGCTTTACAGAGGGATATGGACAGGCTGGATCAATGGGCTGAGGTCAGTGTCACGAGGTTCAACAAGTCCATATGCTGGGTCCTGCACTTGAGTCGCCCCCGCAATGCTACAGGCTTGAGGAGGAGTGGCTGGAAAGCTGCACAAAGGAGAAGAACCTGGAGTGTTGGTCAACAGCCAGCTGAACGTGAGCCAGCAGTATGTCCAGGAGGACATACATCAGCATCCTGGTTTGTGTTAGAAATAGTGTGCCTAGAAGGACTAGGAATATTTTTATTATTCAGTAAATGTATGTCTTTTCACACCAATCAAGTTGTGTGGGACAGTTTTCCCAGCTTTCAAATCATCCAGTTCTTACACCTCTTTTTCTTTGTACTGATGATAACTTTCAATATCAGAGAAGGAACACTCCTACTTTTTATCCAAGGCCATCAATGAAAACTTTAACTAGAATGTACTGCATCATAAGTAATCTCTCTATTGATCTTCTGCAACCAAACTTTTATCCATGTTATAATTCTTGCAACTGACATTTCTCTAAGTAATAATTTACTCAATGTGCAATAGAAAATGCTTTACTGCAGTCCAAATTTCCTCTGTACAGGGTAAAACTAAAATTACAGAAACCCCACACTTCTGTTACCAAAAATAAAGTATGCTATATGACTGACTGCATAAATCCGTGGGTTTAGACACAGAGCCTACAGAACTTGAACAGTCACAGGTGTGGATGTCAAAAGTCATTGTCTTTTGTGACTCTCAAAGCATTTTCTTCAGTAACTCTACACTGTAGAAATAACACCTGAATATATCACTGAGTCATACACTGGGTTGTATGGCATATAAGAACACTGAAGGCTGAGTTCACCATATGGTGCTTTTTGAAAGGGGTGAAATAGATGCGTTTAGGGTTCTTACTTAAGATAAAGAGGATTTTTATCCTCTGCCACTTGTGAAATCCTTCAGAGGAGTAATTATATATAAATATATAATGGATGACTTTTGCTTACTTCTTGCCTTTAGACAAAACAAGTTGTAAATGTTATACTAACTCTTGATAATGCCTTCAGGGTTTGGTTGGTTGGTTGTGGTTTTTTGCTTTGTTTTAGCTTTGTTTCTGACATTGTAGAGTGGAAGCTGAGGGGATCTTCTGTGACGTGGTTCTGTCTCCATCCACGTTTCTGTTAAGGTCAAATCATTCATCTTGAATTCATAAAAAGATTTATGTGCTGAGATAAGCAATTTAGGCTCTTGCGCCCTGGTAGCTAAGTCTAAAAAAACCCAAATCAGGTATCTATACTTTCCATACAACTGGAGGAGAGAAAAAGAATGGAATTAGCAAGAACAGAATTTAAATAAAAGTTATCTGTAGCTGCCAATAAGAAATACTGAACATCTTAATTTCAGAGCCTATGTATCTTATTCCAAGGTGTAGTGAAATGACTGCTTCTTTTAAGGGTTGAGTCTTTAGTCCTTCACTAACATGTGAAGTTAATTATTGAATCTTGGAAAACAGAGAAGGTATTTCTTTCAGAGGCTCTTCTAATTGCACCCTTTTATCCAACACAGTAATGGCAAGATGCTCATGTAATAGGTGACAGCATGGACTCCAATTCCTTCCACTTCTTGAAGGGTTTTAAAACACACACTCTACTTTTCTTGAAAGGACCCTAGGTAATGGGCTCTTCAGGGCTAGTGAAGTTATAGGTGCAGTACATAAAATTAATGAGGCTGGTAAACCCATGAGATATGCAGTGGAAAACCAGGTAATCTTCAAAATGTTTATTGCATTCCTACTAGAAACTTTTTGAGAAAAAAAAAAAACAACAAAAAAAAAAACCCAAAAACAAACAAACAAAAAAAAAACCCAAACAAAAAAAACTTGCAGCACCCCAACTGTATTCAAAAATAACGATTCTGTAGACACTGGAAAATGAAAAGACATCAACATTAAAATTAAAATCTTGTCCTCCCCCTAGAAGTCTAAAAGAACTGTTCTTGGCTAATGTGCATTTGGCACCAACTTGACAAGTATGAAAAATCTTTTTAGTGTAGTAGAAGTATTTATTGCTATGGATAAGCCCCAAGATTTAAAAGTACATTACCTGAAGAGGTTTTAATTGTTGGCATACAGAAACAATGGGGTGAGTTGAAAGAGGCTTCAGCCTTCAGCCAGAAGCTGTGGGAAGCTGCTCCTACTTCAGAAATTGAGGCAAATTAGTGTAATGTCAGGGATGAAATGGAAACCCAGAAAGGCATTTGTTCCTCAAGCAAGCCCTGTGAAATTATGCACCCAAGCACTGCAAAGTCACAGGGCCAAGGAAGTGGGTATCCAGAAACATGAATCACCAGGGATGTTTAAAATTTACTAGATTATGTCAAGTTACATGTAAGATACTAGAAATCAGATTCATTTACTATTGCTTTGAAATAGAAAAATACAAGTATCTGAGCTCTGTCAAAAGGCTTAAATGGTTGAATCTCACTCATATGTCAGAACTTGAAAGGTCAAAGAACTTGAAAAGCTTTTATAACAAAGATGGAGGTGACAACCCTATTCCTGGCTTCTGAAGACAAAAATATTCCTTGAATGATATGTGAGACCTTCTGTATCATTCTTTAGGCACCCACACTTAGGCGTATACATCTAAACCAATTTTAAAGATGTCATAGCCCACAGAAATTGAATGAGCTTCAGAACCTGCAAGGTTCCCAAAAAGTACTTTGTTGTACACTAAATCATGCACATAAATTATGAAAACCAAACTTTCAACTAATAGTTTGAGCTAATGGTTCTACTCACAATAGTGTTGAATGGACAACAATAATGCAAAGTAGGGCTGGTTTTATGAACATTTGCCAACCTTGTAATAAGCTAAGTAGGACATACGAAGTAGATTAATATTCCTGTAGAACATAAAATCAGATGAAAGATTTCAAGGATGAGAGAAGAGGTTCCTTTTCAGCATCACAAACATGAGTACATGTTTGTTTGAATGGGCCCTTATTTTAATCCAAATCAAATTATTTTTTAGGAAAATCAGGTGTGTAACAGAAGTACCTGTTGTTTGGTTTGAAAATAGCATTACAAATAATCAATATGAAAGGGTGCTTCTGGCATACTTTTATGTCCAAGGAATCATGATAAATTTGTGTGCTTGTAAAAATTATTCTTTTTTTAAGGAATCAGTTAGTTTTGTTTATTCATTCACCCAAAATAAGAATAAATATTAGAACTGGCAACTTTCTGAAGGACAGAATGGAAATTTTATGCAAAGGGAATTATTTTGTTGTTCTTTGGGTTTTTTTGTTCATTTAATCTAATGAAATAAAAGGGTAAAATTTTTCACACAACATTAAATGTTTACTGTAGGTTACCACTTTCCTAAGAGTTAGCAGCTTATGCTTTTTTTTTTTTTTCCACTGCCAAAGAGCTGTACCAAATGGTGGAATAAGTCTGATACTTACATAACTACTCTGAAACTTTAGAAAAATGTTATCCTTCTTTCATCCTTTGAGAATTGTATTTAGTGTAAGTTTTATTCCCATTTCGAATTAGTATAGCTAAATTTTCATCATCCTTAATCAATGAACTTCAAACGTTCACCATATACAGCTTTGCATTCATCTGTCTCATTGACATATGAGGTCTTCACTTTTCCTTGTAAAGCAAGCCTACCCCATAATATTTACTCTCTTTCTTGCAAGTTGTTTTTTTTTTTTTTTTCTCAAAGCAAAGCCCTGTTTTTTTACTTTAAAAAAGTACAAGATGTTTATACTTACAAAAACTAAAGCTCTCTGAAGTTGAGGAAATATCCAATAAACAAGAAAGATAATAAGGTTTTATAGTTGAGAGGAGGAAAAAAAAAAAAAAAAGAGAGAAAGAAACCACCACATTTTTATATTAACATCAAGAAAATATTATCTATTTGTTCCAATGTTAAAAAGTTACCTTCCACCTTTACAATAATTATCACTTAAACTTGTCATCTATCAGGGAACAACCCTTCTTCAGATGATGACACAGGCACTTGTCTTTTAACCTATTGGGTTTTGACTCTTACTTTTTTATCATTCTTACTGGGCAAAATAAATTATTTATAATCTTAAAATTCTAATATATCATTGTACTTCAGAAGCAATTTCTTTAGAGATAGTACTTTAGTAGAGGATAAATTCACACAAGGTTTACTCTTTTCAGAAGATCTTTCTAAATACATTATTCATGTAAACTGCTGCTTTAAATTTTGGAAAAAAATAGAAAATTTTGTTGTAATGGGAGCTGTAGCAAACTGGGGCCAAAAACATTGTCTTCCTTTTCAGATATGTAAAATTGTGTCATGTGTCCCTGGAGTTAATGTTTGAAAACAATGGACTTTATAGAAAACTCAAATGTTGATGAAAGGCACTTGATATAGCCCTGGTACTTCATTTGTGGCAAAAAAATACGAAGTGTAATGTTAAAGAATACATGTTATTCTGACTAGTCCTTTATTTTAATGGTATATTAAGTGTTGTGAGGAGATGTCGTAGAAACACAGATTAACAAGTGTGTTTCGAACAGGATAAAATATAAAGAAGATCAAGAAAAATTCGCACTCTTTGCCAAGTTTTGTATTTCTTTCTATTAAAATTACTTTTTCTTTTTAGCCTGTGAGCTGAGATGCCCAATGCTGAAAATTTGTTGCACAGTTTTTTGAAAACACATAGGCAACTGGGACTATAGGTTTACAGAATGTGAGTGAAGCTTGTGCTCTTAAGACATTTATTTATCCTTGAAATCTCAACTGTAGGTTTTAGGGAGCATGTCTTCAAAATGCCTGAGGCCCAGGTACTAACTATTCTTGTGAGAATAAATTGATATCTGAGAAATGTAAACATACTATCAATCAGGTAATTTGACGTGTAATCTCACACTATTAAAATGAAGATTCAGGAGATGCATAATTTTTTGGACATGAAAATTACTGCTTGTGCAAGTAACCTGTGCTTCTGAACCTGTAGACAAAACAATATGCATGCAGCAGTATTCTATGATAATACACAGAAAGTGTCCCTAGGTGATATGGAAGTAGGTAAAAAATGTTAACTATTGTTTGGTTAGAATCAAGGAAGGGAGAAGAGCCTACAGTGTAAAAAAAAAAAATTTCTAACAGAACACACTTCTCTCTATTCGCTTCCTAGCACTTTAAATTTCATTTTTTCTCTTTTCTGCTCTTACTTCCTTCCTCTTCTGGCACATGCTTTGATAGGCAAACAATCTGCATAGGAAAAATGGTGCAGAATGAATAGGCTTTTGCTTAAGTTATGGAGCATAGATGTTTCAGACTTTTTGCATTTCAATTACTAGAAAATCACCTAGAAAATCTAGAAAATCAAAATAGGGTGCAAATCCTCACTGAATCAAAGATTTAGTAGGTTCAAAGAAGGGTAAAAATCCTTAAGAAATGTCCCTGGGAGCTACAGAATTACCATATTATTTCCACCGGGTCTATTTCAGAAGAGTAATTGACAATGCAACTTGTGTTTCTATATCCTTCCATATTAAGAAAGGAACATATATTATCCTTGTTTAGAAAGTCTAAAAGGTTATACAATAAAAATCAGAATAGTGAAATTATAATTAAAGCTGTTTACAGATAACAACACTGATGGATTTTAATGTTAATTTTTACAAAATGTATGCCTGTTAAATTACTTTCTTGATAGCTTTTTAATCTTCTTCATTGCTGCTTTGCTTTCAGTGTCACCAACAGATTCTTTTTTTGCATACGGTAAAAACTCAAAAGATACATATTCAGCTGCTTAAAAAAAATAGTGCATGTGAAGAGAAAGAAACCCTGGCCTTACTTCCAGGATCCTGCACCAGGCAGAATAACAAACTATCATTAATTTCACTGGGACTGAGAATGAACTATAGGTTATTGACTTCAGAGATGTTCAATGAATTCAAAATCTCAGATGCCTCAAAGATAATTTCCTATGGTGGGAAAAGAGGTCCTTCCATGTTTCCATATCTTGTCTTAACCAGAAAGGATGTGTTCTGTTTTCTTTTAAAGTGTTATTTTTTGAGAAGTATCAAGGAATACAGCAGCTGATTTGCCGAAGTAAATTTGATGATACTCTTATCTAGAAGCTCAACCTATATGCCATTTTTGACTTTTCAGTTACATGGAAAGTTTAATGTTGAATTAAAAGCATTGTGGCTTGATAATTGCTTTAAGTCCTAATCTTATAAAACTGGTTTTCCACTTCATATACTACAGAGTAATGTATTACAAAATCATCCATAAGGCACACCATTCTAAACCCTTGTGAAAGTATAACATACCACATATTTAAATAGCTGAAGCTGCTTTAGGAAAAAGTTTCAACAAAATTTCTTAGAACTGAATCTACAAATGCATACTTTTACATGTGGATAGAAATAGACAAAGTAAATATATTATCTGTCATAAGTAAGTAATTTCTGCTTTCATATTTCCAATGACCTTTTCCAGTTTTATCACAGCATTTGGTAACATAAAACTCAGGTTTAGATCCTTCTCTAATTATACCCCATAAAATGAGAGATTCTGTTTCCATGGTATATTCATGTGGTATTCTAATTATATTCTTCAAGCACTGGTTGTTTTCTAACAATCTTACAAAGTAATTTTCTGTAAAGAAAAACATACACATTTCCAAGCAACTCAGCAACATGCAAAGTTTCTGTGGCTCTAGTTTCTGATGATAGGTGGTGTATTATAAGAAATAGCTTCTAGAAATGACAGCAACATGAAAAATATTTCTGCACTAATGAGGAAGCAAAACTAGGGAAAGGGCAAGTTTACAGTTATTTATATGTTATTTCTGTATGCCACTATTCTAATCAATATTTCTATTTATATTATAAGGTGATTTATTATCAGAGAAATCATTGGCATGGCATCTGGGAAAAGTGTTATTCAAGGTACATCTGTCAAGAGCTGGCTTTTCGCGTGGCATATTACCTCAACAATATGCATCTGTAGTAAGCAATTTGTATGTTTCATTATACTACCTATAGGTGCACAATAAATATTTCTAACATCTGATGATTTTTCTTCCTATACCTGATGAAATTATCTGTGGTAAAAGATGGTACAAGTGAAGCTAGAGGTAGAAATATCACTAACTTTCATGGAGTACACTGGCTTTTTTTCTGCATGGGATTTTTAAATTTTGGCCAAGATAAGGAATGTTTTCCAGGCTCAGATCAGAGCAGAGGTATACCAAATGATGAGTGAATTACCTTTATCAACACAATGCATCCAAACACAAATAACAGAGTCCCCAGGCTCTTTGTTTCTGTCTAATTCACTTCCTCTTGGTGCTGCACTTCTTGAAAGGTATGCTATTTGCACACATGATAGCTCCAGGTCCTAATAGACCTAAATCATAAAGGACCTCATGCAGCTTTCTTTTAGTGACAATCTTCAATAATCTTGCAAACTCTGGAAGGACTCTTCCAGAATAGATTCAATTACTCTTTGAAAAGCATCTTTAGTAGTCCATCTAGAAATGGAAATACTTTACAACCATACTTTAAGTGTTATTACTGGCATAAAGCTGATGCTGAGGTATATCTAAAATGAGTTAATATTTTCATATATTTTTTTGCCCTCACATAATTTTTGACCAAAGTAAGAATAATAAAGTGGCCATTTGAACATTATTTCTAAATGGATTGTCTTGGGAGATTAGTTTAGATTTTCATGTTCAACTTTTCATGGAAGTGCTGATATATCCACATCTGAAGTAGCTGAATTTTGCATATGACTGTTGAATAAGGGAAGCATTAGCAATAATTTGTTTGTCTGTGCTAGTATTATGTTCAAACACATTCACTTACTCATTTAGATGACTAAGTTAGTCTTCATAATTTACATGCAAAAAATACCTACAGCAACAAGTACACACACTCATTTCTGGCTGTTATAAATATTCAAACCCATCTATCACTGGGTTCATAACATCCATGACTGAAGGGAGAAAACATTCATTCTCTGATGGTAGGTGGCATTTACAGAGTTGGAGCATTGAGTACCCTTATCAATCAGTGTCAGCCATCTATTTATCTCCATGTGCAAGAATGTTAGGCTTTGCGTTTAGGGTCTGTAGTGCCATGTGTATAGGTGATGCTCTGAGGCCCTTCCACCGGGTTCTAGAGCAAAGCTGTCAGCCCCGTCTCTTACCATGTAACCCAAGGAATGTCAATCATTTAAACCTTTGACTCAAATATTTAAATTAATGTGTATTTCCAGTACACAGAATTTGTAAAAAAAAATGAGCATTTTTCCATTTTCTAAGATGGTTTCAGTGTGTTTTTATTATTTTTTAAGATATGTTCCCTTCATAGCATCTTTTGCTATGGTTTGATTATTTATATTCTTAAGTGCATGTGCGCAAGAGAGTGAGCAAGCAAGAAAGAGAGGTATATAAGGAGATACAGCATGTATTTTTGCTGTCATTATAAGGTATCATAAGAATACATGTTTTCCTAATGTATTCAGACCCACATACTCTTGCAGGCAATTAAAAAATGCTTTCTAACTACCTTTGAGGCATAGTGCACTTGACAAGTTTGTCAGGTTCCTTGTCAGTTTGCTGATACAAGAGCAGGTAGTCCCAAGCTTACACAGCTCTAGTTTTATAATTCCCAGAATCCCTTTTTACAAGTGAGATCTATGTGCATATCCCTCTTACAGCTTCAAGAGTCTGAACATCTGCTCCTTTTAAGTCATTCTCATCTCATGTCATCATTTACAAATGCTCTAAAACACAGTGCATAAATCATTGTCAGTGTACTTGTGAAAGAAAAAGAGTTTCCTCTAAATACACCAATAGTGACTAGAACCTTTAAAAACACTCTCTTCCACTTATTAATAGCTTGAATTGGAAGAACAATACTTTCAAAATACATGTTTTTGTGCAATAAAGTAGTGATATTGCAGGCAGAGAGACAGCAGGACAGGCTCTGGCACCCACGGGCTCTGTGGCACCTGCTTTTTTTCCTTTTGAACAGGGGGTTTCCTCAACACGGGGGGACCCAGAGAGACAGTGAAGAGCAGCAAAGTCTGCAACTCTTGAAGGCGTGATCGTGAGAGTGATGCAGACAGGGGGTGCTGCTGGGAAGCTGTGGGAGATTTAAATGCAGTGAAACCAGAAGTGCTGCCATATCACAAGCAGAAATAGCTGTGTCAGCAAAACAGTGCCAGCAGTGTGTGCATGGGGACTGGGCAAACAAATAAAACAGAAAAAAAAAAATTAAAAAAATTAAAAAAAAAAAAAAGAAAATATATACCAAATAAACAACTAACTAAAACCTACAATAAATCAGCACTACTACAGTCCTAGAATAATGGTCTCCATGCAGCAAAAGAAGTCTGTGCTCCTGATGCTGAACAGGACAGAGGTGGGAACTCAGTCAGAGCTCCCACAGAAGAACATGATGGTTCAGATTACAGGCTGAAAGGAATGCCTCAGCCTCTCTCTTGTAGGGACCTGTGCACATTCTGAGCAGGTTGATGATGTGCTCAGGCGAGCAGCACAGCTGCAAGGTGAGGTTGAAAGGCTGCAAGGTGAGGTTGAAAGGCTGCAAACTGAATTGGAAAGGCTTAGGAGCATCAGGGAGGCTGAGGAGGAGATTGACTGGTGGAGCCAAGCTCTGCCTGCCCTGAGGCTG
>JANHGN010006024.1:11985-53723 GCA_024605025.1 Megaceryle maxima
GCCCTGCAAGTGCAGCCAGCCAGTGAGGAAGATGAATCACCTGGCTTGGAAGTGTTCCCAAAACTAAGGAAGCCCAAACCCAGCATCCAAACATGTTCCATAAAAAAAAAAAAAAAGAGTCATTGTTATAGGTGACTCCCTTCTGAGGGGAACTGAAGGCATGATATGCAAACCTGACCCACTTCTAAGGGAAGTTTTCTGTCTCCCTGGCACCAGAGTTAAAGACATGGTAAGGAAGCTTCCTACCCTGAGACAACCTACAGATTATTATCCATTACTGACCATCCAGATAGGCAGTGAGGACCTCGAAAGAAGAAAACAGAGGGCTGTCGAGAGACTTCAGGGCCTTGGAAAAACTGGTTAAGGGAGTGGGAGCACAGGTGGCGTTCTCCTGTATCTCCACAGTTGAGGGTACCTACCAGGAAAGACTGGGGAGAACTTTCCAGGTTAATTCATGGCTTTGTCCTTGGTGCCACCAGCAGAACTTTGGGTTTTTTGACCAGGGGTCAATTTACATGAGGCCAGGCCTGCTGGCAGCCGATAGGGTGCATCTTTCTCAAAGCAGGAGAAGGTTTTTATCACAAGAATTGGCTGGGCTCATTGACTGAGCTTTAAACTAGATTTGCAGAGGCAAAGGGAAAAAATAAGGCTCTCTGGAAATGAGCCTGGGATGTTTGTGGGTCAGGGTACCAGCTCCACTTCTGTTTCAGGGGAAGTAGGAGACAATGAGCCATGTGATGGGGAAGATGCAAAAGCTATCAGTGAGCTTGGACCCACAGTAGAACGTGAGAATGATCAAGCAGATGAGAAGGAGGAAGGGCATAATGGCCTACATTTCACAAGAGGAGGGACGACATATCAAGATTGGAGGGAAAGGCTCCATGTGAATCATACAGTGCAATTCAAATACACAGCTCAAAAGAGTTGTGGGTCAGTAGCTTAAAATCAATTCTGTAAACAAAGTCAGTTATATCTGTCATATCCAGAGCACTTCCTTTGGACCTAGGAGCTTGAAAGGCTTTGATTTCCTTTTTAATGTGCCTGTTTGGTCAGTTGTATTAAGCATCAATAAATGAGGTTTGGCAACCTTCTTTAAACATTTAGAGAAAATTTACTGTTGCCAGCAGGAGCTGCAATGAAACCTTCCTATATCCCTTGCCCCACTTCATTACTTATTACCAGGGTAAAAATGTTATGGCTTCTGTCAGTTAAAAAACTCATTCTGCAAACTAGAAAAAAAAAAATCTATCTAACAAAACTTTGTTTTCTGATATGCTGTACGGTTTACTCAAGTAGAAATGTAACATATTTTGAGAAATTTGGCAAGTAGAATAGGGGGCATTTTTATGATTTTGTGTAGCATACATAGCTAAGAAAGGTTACCAGATTTTTAACATGAAATCCTACCAGAATGAAAATATCTAAAATATTTTTTCATATTTTGGGATCTTTTTAATACAGGTTCTGTCTCTCAAAATGGACATAATCCATCTAATACTATATGAGATGCTCTTCCTCATGAATGGAAGGTTTCTATAAAGTCCTTTCCAGTTTTTTAGGTCCTCTCCATGGCATTTAGGAAGACAATTTTCTTTTAAAAGAGCAGCAACAGAACTACTCCTTTTCATCATCATTTTCTCACTGGATTTCATATAGCACATTGGTTAAACTTTTACCCATTTTCAAAACAAGAACATACATTTAAGGTATCTGGACAATTTTCCCACCAATGTCTGTATATCTAGCCTTTCAAGACCCCCAGTGTCCACATAACTGAAAAGCGGGTAGGGTTTATGGATGAATGTGCTGAAGGAAAAAGTCATAAGCTATTATGTGCGTGATCCCCTTATACCTCTCCAAGCTGAATTTTCACCAGCTGTCAATACATCTCTAAGAACTCACTGCTTTAAATTAAAAGGCAAAAAATCCTCCAGACAGTATATACAACACATTTCAGGTTGGAATCTACTATAAGAGAGGTATAAAGTCCAGATTTTCAAAGTTCTTTTGACTCTGTCAGGTATGGTAGTTGAATGTAGCCATTAAATTTCTTAGTGCTGTTCCTACTGTTAATAGGAAAATAGTCAATACATTCTGAGGCCTTGTATCTTTTAGTGCATTTTCCTGAAGAATGTAAACTGAGATACAGGTGATTTTAATGTCAATATTTAGGTATAAAAGTACATTATAATTTTTTGGAGCCATATTATAGCATTGTTGTGTTTTAAAGACCTTGTCACACCTGCAAGAAAATATCTCAGAATAGAAATTCTAAAAAAAATAACATTTCCATTAGGAAGACATGACCTGTGGTGCAGATGATTCCACATGAGAGAGTCAACAAGACTACCTAGTCATTCTTTTTAGAAGACTTTAAAGCAGATGGGTCTTGATTTGGAAAGTCAGATGAAAGAGAAATTTATGCTTCCTAGGTTAGGATCACATCATGACATTAAATGATTAATCAAATTCTGTGAGTTATTAATGAAATTTATTTGAATAGAATGTAAGAGCTTCATGGCAACAAGATAAAACCAACTTAACTTGCCAAGAGAAGCAATATGATTATTAATGAAGTTAGTGGGAACACATATGAAAATCTATTTTTTTTAATAACACACTATGTTAAGGTTATCCAAACCCAGAGCCAGAAATGGAGTGTAAATAAAATACAGTACATGTGTTGGATAGGACTCCGTGATTGTTTCACAACACACAGAGATGAAGTCTAGAGGACAATAAAAATGTTCAGAGAATACAACAATTTGCAGTTTGTCTAAGTGTTCTGTAATGAGATCTGGTTTAAAATATTAATTTTAAAACTATTATTAAATGTGTTATTGTGCAGAGATCCATTTCTACTTTTTCAAATGGTATACAAATAATCACTGGGTACCCATACTCTTTCTGACTAGTAATATCTCTACAATCAAAACCAAGAGTATATTGATTTCCAGATCAAAAGACAAATATGGATTTTTTTTAAAAAACTACTCACCACAAAATTGTCATTTTCTTTCTTCATTGAAGGTTTGGAGAAGACTCTATTATTTAATTTGAATCAGGAAAAAGACCTCTACTTCATGCTTGTCCTCTGACATCTTTACACTATATGCATGTCTCAAAAATGTAGCTGTAAGACTTAGGGCTACTGCTTGCTGTGAAGAACTAACATTTGAAATGCTTTTGAATATAAAAACCCCATCAGTAGTGTTCCCTCACTTTTATTTTATTTAACTGATGGTTGGGCGGGGGGATTTAAGTTTTACTGAAGGAAAATCCTTGTTCCTATATATTTATTTCTCTTTCAGAAAGGGATACCTACAAACACATTAATGTAATAAATATTAGCGTGTTGTTAGTCTCTCCTACATTTTCATCCACATTTTAAATTAATTTCAGTAAATATGGCTTTGTAGGTAACTTCCCAAGGATCTCAACAACTCTAGTCTAGTAAGATTTTCTTTTTATATTTAAAGGGCTCTCTCAGTAAAAATGCTTAAATGTATCTGAATTCTTTCATTTAAATTTCAATTTCTCTTCCTTTCTGTCCCCTTTTCTCATTCTTAGTTTCTTTTTCTAGTTGCTCCTTTCTAGTTGCTCTAGTTGCTCGGCTTGTTTGCTACATGTCAGATGTAGGAAATTACTGCAAACCTTTTAAAACACCATTCATGGCAATATGCAGAATACCAAACATTAGAATTCTGACAAAAAAGGAGTGTAATATTCCTGTGTCTAAGTGTCCTGGGAGAGCATTTGGATGACCTAGGAAGTGAGCTTCAGCTGGGGATACGCATTTAGGACTCCCTGTAACTTGCTACCTACTTCAAAGTGCATTTCTAATGCAGTGTGAAAACCCAGTACAGGGAAAATACTGTGCTGAACTGCTCTGGACTAATTAGACAGACACAAAACAAAGTCACTGGGATAGTTCTGCCAAAAGATGAGGAGTTCAATACAGAACATTGCATCTTTAAAGCACCAAGCTGAAAGCCAAGCTACAGGGTCTGCATTGTGGTTCTCTGCATAACAGACGTGTAAAACAGGATCAACAAACTGCAGAGGGAGACAGATAAATGACTAGAGCTGGATTGAGGAATATGCAAAACATGTTCCAGAGCATACAAGCATTACTTTAGGTTGAAAAAAAATGCTTACCTCCAATGAGGTTTCATGATTCATCACTCTTTGATCACAAACATACCTCTCTCCATCCTCCCTAGATACATACAGCAAGGGAAATAGATAATTTCTTATAGTAGTCTGATAGTTAACATGTTCACCTGGCAGTAAGACATGTGAGATTAAGTTTTCCTCTTCTTAAGGAACTTTGACCCTATTACAATTTAATGATCTTTTAAAATAATTTTAATTATAATATTTTAATCCATGAGCATGGGAGAGGACTAAGGCTTGCTTATAAACTGGCCGGAAGCATATTCCTCAGGAAGGTGGAAGAATAGCTCAGGTAGAAAGAAGTGAATTGGATTCCCTCATTTTAGCAAGTTCTCACACCACAGAGCTGTTGGATAAAACAGCACTATCATTTATCACAGGGGAAGCCAAGCTGAAGAGGGTCCAAGCTGTAAGAAGGCATACTGGTTTGAGCCCAGCAGATAACCTTACTATGTGAATCTCAGTCATGCTTGAGGGGGAATTAATCATTTAGCTGCTAACAGCACTGCTTCTAGGCAGGAAGAGGAACATAACTTTAGGTAAGAGAAAAAGATTCACAGCCTTTCACTTGAAGCAGGAGGGTGCCTGTCTGCACAGAGGAATAAGGAATAAATGCATCCATCAGATCTCACGATAATCAGCTGCCCATGAGACTAGCAGGGAAATGTAGGGGATACAGCTATGTTTAATGGATTGCATAATGAACCTTCAGGTATCCTGATCCCTTTGCTAGAAGCTACCTGGAGTGTAAATTTGGTCTTGGCTTATTGGATGCAAATGAAAAGAAGCCCTCTTCCCAGAGGAAGAGGAATTTTCCTATTGGTGCAGTGCATGACCACTGTGTGACAGGATGTATAGGAAAAACTCGGCAAAAGCAATGCTGCCTCAAGATTTCAAATATGGCAATGGATAAACAAGTGACAAATAATCCTGGGGAACTCATATATATAACATTGCTGGAGTTGGAGCTGTAGAGATGAGGGAATCAGTACTGTGTGGTTTATCAGGCATTCTAATATATTTGACTTAAAATGCAACATGGCAAGTAAACTACATGGAAAAATCAGGCTCCTGCAACACGGGCTTTCAAGGTGTTCTACATGTACAAGCTTATCCATCTCCTGGAACACTGGACATTTGGTAGCAATCTGAAGCTGACAAATCAACAAATATCTTTCCTTCTGAAAGGAAAAAAAACTTTTGACAGACAAAGCCAAACGTATCTATCTCTATCACAGGAGCTGTATAATTAACAGTCACAGCAGCTATGGATTTAAAAGATTTGATTTTTGATTTTTTTTTCTAGGGTGTGCCCAATGCAGCTGAAAGACCTGACAAATAATATAGTATAGGACAGAACATTCTGTGACTCATACTTCATATAATTTCCATCTCAAATCAAAAAGGGTGAGTCATAAAATAACTAAGTGAAAAATAATTATGATTCATAAAACTCAGTTTACAGTATGATTGATCCTTAACAAAAATCAGACCACACACATTTCTAACATCATATCTGTTCCCTATGACTACTGAAATACCTATCTGATGACTTTTAGACTACCCCAGAGTTTCTATTTTTACTCATTCTTGCTAGATATGAGAATCCAAAACAACTAACAGAAGTTTGTCTTGCCTTCCTTCATCAACAAAACATTAATTAAGGAAATTTCACTCTTAACATCACTTCTGCTACTTGTCCTCAGTTTATTTTATCCCATATGTTTTCTAAAGCATTTGTCCTATATATTCCAAAGGCAACAATTCAATATGGATCAAATGTTCCCTACACAGTCAAGGGAAAGTATTAAACATCCTCCCAGAATGATATCCAGACCACATCCTCTTTTTAGATTACCTGTATGACCTGGATGCCTTCAGAGGGCAATGTACTCCCAACCTCTTCCCTAAGAATATTGTGAACAAGAATATTGAGAAATGTCAAGCATCTCCCTTTCTTGGTTTCACACACACCTTGCTGTAGGAAAAAAATTGTATTCGCTTTTGTTCAGAGGCCAGATAATCTTCACCTCTCCTGATGAACATGTTGTGCAGCTTTGGACTAAGTGTGCTTGGCAAGGAGTTTCCAGCCATCTCACTTGTGTGTGTAAGTATACTAGTAAACCATTTAATAAAAAAATAAATTCTTCCAGCACTAAAGCCAAAAACCTAAGGCTTCATCACTCCCTTCTTCTTTAATGTCTTTCCTACTAGACTTGAATCAGACTAAATTTTGTCTGATCTTTCTGCTTCCAGGGCTCTTCTATCTTTACTTCATAGTATTTGGAGTTCAAAAGAACAGAAGGGATGCTTTCCTCACTGTAATTTTCTGAGCAGGTAGGTGCTCACTGCAGAAATAGAATCATGCTTCCTGTGAGTAATGAAGTGTTGCAGATGAGGTTGCCTTGGCTGCTGCATAGCACAGTGGGTATCAGCACTGACCACTTCTGCATTTAATCTGGCCTCATAATATGAACTCTAAATTGGAGGCAAGAACTGTCTCCAGTTGTGTATATAAGCACACCTCAATGACATGTTCAGACATAAAACAGGCTCCCATGTAGTCCTGAATACTAGTGAAATGACTCACCACTTGGAAAGAGGGAAAATTTTCAGCCACAGTTTAGACAGGAAGTCGAAAGATTGAATCATAAATAGAGGATAAAAGCTCAGTCCTGTTGGAGTACTCTATTTACTGCTGTTGAGGTCAGTGTTATGAGAATATGTCATTGCCTCAAAATCAGGAAAATGGCGCTTTCTAATACTTAATAGTGTGATCCAAACAGTGCTGAAGTCAGTGGAGCTTTCACAAAACACTTCAGTGGGCTTTGGATGCTGCATTAATATGCAATATTGAGCTCGAAGGTAAAAATATCTTCTGATTCTTGACCAATGAAAACAGAAAGACAAGTTTAATTTCTATCATGTTCATGATTCCACATCTGCTTTCCAAGAATAATCAAGTGCATGTATAGTTAGTGTATGTTACTCTTTCAGTGAGTCAAAAATAGTTTTTTTCAGGTAAAATTTCATATTAATTGGCAGTTAATTAATCAGAATTTTTGTCTAGCTACTGTGATTGTTATTTAATATTTTGATTATGCTCATTTAATTGATGATCTAGAGAGGACAGTTCATCTTATGAACTATGAATAATACAGCTAGGTAAAAAAACCCAAATTACCAGTCTGTTTTTAGCTGTGTACAACATGGTGATTTAAAAATTAATAACCTGGTTAAAGCAGACACCTAAGTTATAAGAAATAATAATGTGAACTTAAATAATATCAACTACAAACCAAGAATTATTTACTAAAGATGCCTGCAAACTTTAGCTAAAAAAAATACATCTTGGTAAATTTTCAGTCTCTTCTGATACTTGTGAAAAGGAAAAAAAAAGGCCTAAATTCATCAAATAAATTATTCATTGAGAACTATTTGCTAAGCTATATTAATTAAGCAGTAGGTTAATTAGAGAATAGAATTGTGTGTGAGGGGACAGCTAGGGAATCCTGCTTATGAATTAAGTGCCCTGGAACCAAACTGAAGAAGTGTCTTCTCTTTCTCTCACCCACTGAGGTAAGCTGTTAATCATTCTATGTAGTGTGCAATTTAAAAGTTCAAAACCAGTAAAATGCTGAGGAAAAGTTTCTTCCATACGATTAATTTCTTTTTCAATTAGCAATAGACTGGGAACCTATGTAATACAAAATAATTATTTTTATTATCTTTAGTTTCTTTTAAGGCTTTTTTTTTTTTTTTTTCTCTAAGTCAATTAACAGTCATGACATGTCATCCATCCATAGGTGCATGTAGTTCATTCTAAATAAATGGGACAATGGCTTAAAATACTGAATCAATGCTTGCTTTTAAAATGCTTATCAAATCTCAATACACTGTGCACCTTTCAAACTGTCAAGGCTAGAGCTTTAGGCAAGATCCCCAAAGGGATGTAAACAATTACCAGTTCAAGAAGCTTAAAATGTTCTATAACCTCACTCACAGTTCTGCTCATCTGCAGATGATCAGATGAATGTAATGGATGAAGGAGATATAGGATATGCACCTCATAAAAGAAGATTGTTAAGAGGTTAATGCTTGATATTGTTACTGGAGTTTTTCAACAAAACCCTAACCTGGGGCTTCATTTTCTGACTATGGCCTCCTATATGATACAAGCGTCTTTGTACACTTCCACAGACACTACTCACAGATTAATTTTGTCCACAGGTTTTATAGAATTAGAGGATTTGTGATTTATAGGAATGTAGGACTGGAAGAGACCTCCAGAGTCACTGAATCAAAGTCCTTGCTTTCACTTGGAGCCCTACCATTTAATCCTCCTTTTCATAAATGGATCAACTTCTATTTTACAAGTCATTAAGAGGTTTTGCCACTACTTCTATTGTAATGGTATACCAGATGTCATTCTTCTGACAGTTGGGAACATTCTGCTGAACATTTAGGACACCTTTAACATCTCCCACTTCCATTTTTTTTTGACTTATATGTATGAATGTTGAATCATTGCTGTTGGACAGTGTTCTTTCCATTATCTTTTTTCCAGAGAAATGCATTTTTCCATTTTTACTCCTTAATCCTGCTATGTCATTAAATAAGAAAAGTTAGTTTTTGTTATACTAGGCTGGCTAAGTCAGTAAGTGGAGTACATACATAACTTACTAGAAGGTACTTCAGTCTTTTCAGTAAGCTATCATGAATTTGTTTAATTTTTAATTCTTTCTATAGGAATTATGAGATATGCATGGAGCAGTTAAGATAAAAAAATGCCAGTAATTCATACAATGGCACTATCATTTCCCTATTTTCTTATTTGAGTAGTCTCTATTAATATATTATAGGATTATATCTTTCTATTGGTGGATTAGAGTGGGAATCAGGGTCATCCTCTGATCAGCAAATACATATGGATTTTTCTTTGCTGCTACTCTAGCTTCAAATCTTCCAACTGAACTAGAATATATTTTTATTAGCCTTCAACCTCATGATATTGAATTTTGACCTGACAAAGTTTATCCCTTTTCTACTATTAAAACCATGACAGTCATCTAGTTAATCTGTATAAATATCTTGATTTTTCACTTTAAGGATGATGCTTTTAAAAATTTGTAAGATAAAAAATGTCATGAGTAATTTTATCTTTTTTGTACATCTTTCTTAGAAGAAAATATTAAATCAGATTAATATTTTCCTTGAGGAATGCCATGACTAAATTACCTTCTGATGCCATAATTCACTGTAAAGACATGCAAAATCACATTTGCCTGGGTAAAAATGTGATATTTTTCTGCAAAAGGTTGATTCAGAAGGTTTGATACACTTCTTAATAAGGTTCTCTCCTCTATATTAATTCTGAAGTTGAATGCAGGGCTAAGGTATCTCAAAATGCTACAGCAGAATTCCTATTAGCATCTACATGAATGAAGTATTCTTACTGTTACACTTCCTGTTCACAGTCTATAGTGGGAAATAATCTTTTTTTCACCTCGCACTCCCAGTAACTAGTATCTCCTGAATGAAGAGTTCAGAGGCTTGTTTGGTTCAACAACAGATGCAACCAGAAAACCAGTTTCCTTCCAGGACTGCATGGTGCTGGGCTACTCTGAGGGTTCACTTGAAACAGAATGGAGCATTATCAAATAATTATGTTTATGAACAGTGTTGCCATGAATGAGTGAATGTAATGACAATTGTAATGAAAACAGATGGTGATATTTACATGTATTTGAAGTAAATTTCATTGATTGTAAAAAGTGATCTATTGCAGGCTTTAATCTTATTTTAGAGATAATTTCAGGACAGTGTGATCCCAGAAAACAGCCACATGACCTTTACCAACTAATATTGTCAGTAGCCCTAAGGCAGATTAAATGATCAACTTTTTCTTTGACTTCATTTTGGCTCAGGCCAATGGTGACTTAAACTTACCAGTACACAGGATGCCAACATTATACAAAAACCGTTTGTAGGGTTTAAGATGGTTCTTTAAACAAATCGATGTTTTGCTTTTTTGGCTGAAAATTATTGGTCTGGGTCTGCTGGGAAATGAAATGAAACTGTTGTTCATTTCAGAGATGACAGTGAGCTTCATTAACTCCTGCTCAGGAGTGGTAAAGGTGGGTTCGAACTATTCACCTCAAAGTGAGAAGTTCCTCATTCTCTTTGTTTTTTCAGCTGCTTAATCTACTCAAGTAGCACTTTCATTGTCTACAGATTTTTAGATGCTAGAGCTCCCATTTAAGTGTGCCTCAAAGCAGAAGTAAAAACTGGAAGTTTCTTTGTCTACTGCCAGCTATTTAAAAATATTTTCCTTTTTAGACACTTCACATCTGTTTCCTGATAGAACAACATTTTATTTCAAGAAATGAGGGAATAGGAGAGAAAGAGAGGCTGCATATTTCAAGAACTTAGCTTTACAGAGAGGCTACTAAAGACCTCTAACTGAGAAAGAGGGATATGAACTATACAATACATGCCTTTTATTAATGAACTGTATATAGTTTCTGTTACCACTTGAGCTTACAGTGGTCAGTTAGATGAGGTTTTAATGCAATGAAGTGTTGAAATCAATAGTTATGTCTTCAGTAAAAATGATAAAAAACCAGTGTAGAATGGGGCTCCTCGGTCAACTACAAGATCTTATTTGATTCCCTTTCATATTACTCATCTGTATGGCCTGGCCTGTATATGAAGTTAAGTAAATGCATTGGTGGTTCAGAACCAGTGTTCTTGGCCTGCACTGGTAATGGTTTCCATGGAAGTGCTGTGATTCCAAATAAATATGGTTAGCCCTGCTTACAGTTTTTGATATGCAGTGCTAGTATGTGTCAATTAAAACATTAAGCAATTCCTGTTCCAGTGTTGTCTCAATCCTATTTCTGCTGGAAGCACCTTCTCTATGCATAGTTTTCATATTATTACTTAGAAATTCAAAGGGATTTGTTTTTCCGGTGAACATCCTTGGCTGAAAAGTGAGTTAGTCAGCATGTACAATTTAATTCAGGTGATACTGATTGAAACTAAATTGGAAAAAAGTTAAATACAGGGACTGAAACATTTTCTAGGATCTCCACCAGTTCATAGACTATAGCAGCTGTACATTCTAGTATTACTTATCTCCCAAAATCTTATTATCAGATAGATTGGTCTGTAAGATCATTCAAGAGTGATGAGAAAATCAAGCAGTACTGGCAGCTGTAGTTATGCCCTGGTTGAATCTGTATGTCACTCATTACTCACTATTCAATGCAGTTTGGATGAGCTGCTTGTTTTCTAGTTTTCATATGTTCAATATATCTAGACCTCCCTTGGGTGTGCATATCCAGAGTTTCTCACCATCTGCTTCTGATCTTCTGAATGGGGGTTAGGATTTTGTTTCTCCTACTCTTTTCATCCTGCATTCCGCCTGATAGGGAAGGAAATGGAAGAGAAAAACTACTATGTGGTTATTTAGATACTAACTAAATCTTAATTAAAAAAAATATTGAAACTATATATATAGTTACTTTGTTGGTCACTGATTTTTTTTTTTATCAGTCTCACATGTCTTTGATTCTTCTGTAAGCTGCTAAAGTCATTTGGCATGAGTAGATGAATTCTTATGCTGTTTGCCAATGATTTTGAATAAGCCTTCATTTGTTATTCAAAATCAGGCATCAAATCACGTTTCTGTTGATTCCTTACATTTTTCCAGAATCATGCCATTGCAAGGAAGACTCAAATGAAACAAAAGAACCAAAACCAAAACACACCAAACCAACCAACCAACCAAAAACCAAACCAAACCAAAAACTTCCCAATCATCTCTGTGAATTAGTAATTTCACTCTTGGAAATGTTGATACCAAAAAGAATATGTGCATTTATACAACATAAAAAAACAAACCAAAACAAACCAAAACAAGCAAAAAACCCCACAAAAAATTAGCTTCTATCCACATTGATGTTAGTGCAGTTCAGTACAGACTGAAAATTGTTCAGTTTTCTGTTCTCCTTTCTACTGATGCCTTCACTGACACTTTCCAAGTCTATCGTGAGAACAGGGCTCAAGAGCAAGTTTTGTGTTCTGAATGCAGCTAGTCATTTCAAAAACTAGACTCACAGGTGCATATCAGTTGTATCCCAATTTTTTTCTTAATGTGATAATACATGTGTGGTTTTATATAAATACATATATATACATATGCATATATACATAAATGTTTGTGTGTGTCCACATGTTTGTGTCTCTGTGTGTGAATGTATGTATTTACTACTTTTCCTAGTAGCATATATGCAGTCCAGCTCTGAGAAACTGACTGGATTCCTTTCTGACACATGCACCGCTGACAGTTGCCAATTATTTCCAGCACCGAGACTTAATTGACAGTGTGTGAGCTGGAAAGAACCCAGGTTTATTAGCAGATTCCAGGTTCAGTTTGCATGTAATTTGCTAACAAAGAAGGTACATCACTGTAGCCCAGATTGTTATTCTGAAAGCTCTATAGTTCTGTTCTGATCCATATTAATTGTGTTTTATTGAGAAAAGCTGACCAACATGCAGAATAATTTGCAGTCCTTGTGTTATAGGGTTTTTCCTATAAAGCCATGAGGATATTATTAACACCTCTCTGCTGGAAGCACATAAAATAATCATGGGAGCTGTTTATGTTAATTCAGACTAACTCAGGCCTCTTTTTTGTTTCAGCATAATTACTGTTACAAAATATTAGCATGTGTTAAGAGATCAAGTTTAATTTGTAAGAGCTGAATGACAACATTTCCAATGGCTTATTAAACAATAATTAGATTTCAAACAGTGTGACTCTACATAAGCTTGTGTGCATTGAGAAGTTTAAACATCTCTTTCATAAGGAATGTAGGTTGTAAGGTTACAAAGTTTAACACTACTAGGGGATATCTTATCATATTAGATAACAAGTGATACATTCAATTATATTTTTTTTAAACCAGCAAAAAAGATTGAACTTTTTTTTGTTTGTTATGTGCTAATTAAACTGTTGGCTTAAATAATATGGGGTTCTACTCATCTGACTACAATTTAAACATTATAAGTAGCAGGATTTCCTTAAAGGTCTGCTTGTAAACTAAGACAAGCTATAGTTCCCCAGTAAAGTGGAAAATAGGGAAGCATAATGGAAGGGAAAACTAATAATTTTAATATTATAAGTGTAGGGATCAAAATTTGTGTCATTTATTCCTCTGTTAGTAGAGCAAGCCATTGAAAAAAAAATAAAGGATAAACAGAGCAACAAAAAAATCCTACTAAAATTTGCTGAAATGCACAATTTTAACCAAAAGTAATAAGCTTAAATAATGCCATCTGCAAGCCTGTGTAATACAAAAAAAAAAAAAAAAAAAAAGTCTCTTACTGTAGCAACTATAGCATACATTCTTTTTATATTAAAGAAACTGAGTTCAAATCAAAGATAACATTGAAGACATTACACAGTCAAATATGTTCTGAACTGACAGTGCAAGACAACCCTAGTTAACTACAGATGCAATGAAAAGTCAAGCAAATGAGAAGCTGCTGAAAGTATATATATTTGCTTAACTCTATTATGGGGTTGTTCAAAGCCAAAAATATTTCATCCCCCTAAAAGCAAATGTGTGCTTGTGACCAGAACCAGAACAGTGGCCCTTCCTCCACAGTTCATGTAAATTTAGCAGATTGGGTGCAAGTTCCAGGTTCTATTTGTGTCTCATTCCTTTGGGTTATTTTTAAAGAGAGACCTATATCCTAGCCCTCCTTTGTTGAAAGACATTGATGAGAAATCTTCACCTTTTTAAAAATACTTTTTGCTGTGATTTCTGCAGGACCAGGGTGTACACCAGTCTGATCAGAGCTCTTTCTCCCATATCACAGGCCTTGTTCAACCTTTTACCTACCTATTTCCCTTTCCAGTATGCACTAAATTTTTCCAGCTAGTTTGTTTTTCACATGTTAAATGGGGAACACATCAGACACTCTCTGCAGGAGAAAGCATTTGCTGCTGTAGCTATCTGATGATGAGAGGTGTGTTCAGCAGCCCTCTTCCCAGTAGAAAACTCTCATCAGAGGTAGATAGACATTAATTGTAATGTTACACTCTTATCAAAGTGTACTGTCCAGACTGTTCTAAGTACCTTTCTTTCTACTGCTGGGTAGAGAAACTGGTTACAGGGGAGGTGAAAGTATACTGTTGTGAGAATAAGTGTGCTATTCTAGGGAAAAAAAACAGAACATTCAAATACCTTTACCACTAATCTGCTATACAAGTGTCTGACAAGTTACTTAAAAATGTTGTTTATTTGTTCACTTTTCTAGTAGCCTTCAATTGCCTATAATCTCCAATAATAACACTACATCTGACACAGTCTCGATTTGCCCTGACATTCACTGATGTGTCACTCAGCATCATCTGCTTGAACTTTTAGGATAAATTCTTAGATTTATTAATGCTTTGGGGAGTTTTACCTTTAAATTTCCTAAGTCAAGAGCTTATCCTTAAGATTTTCAGCTATGGACAAAGCTAAGGGGTAAATTATGGGACAGTATAGATTAGCTCTTGGTTCTGCTGAATTGTGATGACATTTTGCCTATGACCCCAAGAGAGACAACAATGCTTATTTTATAAACTGAAAAGGTTTACTGTTGTGCATTCAAGTTTTGAATGACAAAGGTGTAAAAATTAATATATTTAAATATTTTTTTTAATTTCATTCAGAATTTAGCAAACTTTTGTCTCAAACTCAGCTGCATCCACCAAAAAAAACCCCAAAACCAAAACCAACCAAACAAATAAACAAAAAACCTAAATCAAAAAACAAAAACAAAACAAAACACACAAAAAAACCCCAAACAAACAAAAAAAACAAACCCACAAAAAAAACCCAACACAAACAACCCTGTAATGACTTAAGTGGTGTTTTAAGCTTGAACTGTCCTATCACCGTATATGGTAAGGGTTATATTCTAACATCACACTGGATATAAGCCACTTGATTATAACAGCTGTATGTTTTAGCTCACTTACTGTGCTGTCATATGTCGTCCATATTATTTTGGTGGTAGCTGTCTTAACCAGAGCTAGACTAGCTTAGCTTGGGTCACTAAAGTATGTTATCACAATCTAATTGTTTCTTTCTGATTGCAGAATTTTTCATATCAGATCTGTGGGATACAAGACCCTGCTGAAGCATACACTAAATCTGTACCTGATATGAGTCAACATTCTCATTTGGTTAACCAGAACATATACAATTCAGTGTCTTTATGTGCCTGCAGGGTGGCAAGTGATATCACTTACCAAGTCAGACAGACACGTAAAGATGATAGAGGACAAGCTTATTCTCTCAAAATGTTTTGACTCAATCTGAAGCTGTAAAAAGAGTTTGGAAGGACTCTGTCCTCTGTGTCAGATGACTGTTGAATTTTTTTATATTCTGCCAAGTATCCCAAATACAGATTTATTACCTTGTCAAGCCATAGTCACAGACTGTCTTGAATAGGTTGTGTTGTCTTCCATCAAATCTGTATAGGTATGGACTGCTGTGTGCTTGAGTTTTTGACTGCCTTAAATGTCTGCATCCCACTTTTATAGATGCTGTTGGGATTACAATATATCTGGTTTAATTTTCCATTTATTAATACTGCAGAGTGTTGTTAACTGCCAAATTCTTTCTTTCTGCTAAACATTTCATCTAAATATTTAATTACAATTATTCAGTCTGTGTGTTTGTGGGATTTTCATTTTAAATAAGTTGGTTTTGTGTGATTGAACAAGTTTTCAAAGAAAAAAATGGGTTAATTTCTAGTCATTGCTATTAAGGTATGTGTGAGTCACTATCAATAAAATGGATCTGACAAAAAGACAAGGAATGATCACTTCATAAATAGATACAGAATGAAATTAGTCTTCTTTATTCCTGAGAGTAAAGTATAACTTCTTAAGATATCAAAGCATGTTATACTACAACTTGTTACCTTTTCTATTATGTTAAGTAGCCTAAATGTCTGTTAATTTATAATACTATATGCAAACTCTATATTTATTTAACACCCCACCCCCAATATTTTATGGATAGAATTTATTGATGTCAGAATATGTCCAGTCATTGAAACTAGTAATTAATGAGAAATGACATTCATTGCCTTATTTTAAATAGTGTTTTTTTAATAACCAAAGCAAGTGGAATAAATCTTTGGATACAGGATTGTAATTCTAAATATAATCTTTCAGGAATATAATGGAAGTATCAGTTAATGCCTCAGTCAGTAATGATTTGGATTGTAGATTTTAGGAGAAAACTCATCAATATATTTTATGATCTAATGTACATCTTTACATCTTGAAGAGATCAAAAATAAATGGATGGAACAATGTTTTATTCACAGTATAAAAAAGAATGGGGAGAGGATTTATGTTTCATAAGAGGAGATTTTCAGCTAATTAATTGTGAATTTCTACAATGCTAAATTTAGTTGGCACTGCACAGTTCTAATTAAATTTGTGGCCAACTCAAGTAATTCTAACTAAAGAATTGCATGATCAAAGTTCACATCAAACCCCAGAGTTTTCTGTGTATTTTCTGTCTAAGCTTTACCTTTAGTCATAGGCATAAAATGTGATGGTATTCTCAGGAATCTGTAATGAGAATTTACTTTCCATATATGAGATGTATTTCGACACATGCAGGACTGTATTAAAAAGGCAAAAGGACTTAGTATGCAATAGGGATTAAACTGCATGTTTTTGTGGCATGGAAGATCACTTTAAATAGCTCATTTTTTTTAGTGATTTCTTGATTTCCTGGTAATTCTGGCCTTCCTGACAATCAGCATTACCAATATATGATCAAATAAGCATTGAGTATCTCATTATCCTTTTGATATCCCAGCCCATCCTACTCCTTGGAATAGGCAAGTGAACAAGCAAGTCATAAGAATGATGGCAATTTCAGTACACTGGACTATGATTTACATTAGTTTTATTCTCCTGAAATTTATTTTGACACTGCATGACTCTCTATGGAGACACATGAACATTTCATTTCAGCTAATGAAACAAAGAAAACTTACCATTCAACATGCTGGTTTAAAACATATTTTTTAGTATATGCACTACAGAAGAATGTAAAACTCCATTAAGGTATTAGCCAACATATGGTTATGATAAACTATAGCACTTATTTTGTTTAAAAGCATAATGAGAAGAAGCATTATCCTCCTTTTATAAACATCAAACTGATAATCATAAACTTTGAACTGTTTTTCCCAATGAAAGAGAAAAAATAAATTCTAAATAAAAAGATTTGTTGAGATTTCTTGGTTTCTACTTCATTAATTGCAATAACTGCAATAATATTTTTCCTACACTATGAATAAATTATTATTATTCATCCCTGTATTTCAGCACTTCAGAATACTTCAGGTCATCCTCTGTGCTGAACAATCTTCAGATAAGAACAGCTCAGCACTTGATAGACAAAATTCTTTTTGGTTGGTTCTGGTTGGGGTGTTGGTTTTTGGGGTTTTTTTTGGGGGGGGGGTGTTTTTTGTGGAGTTTTTTGTGTGTGTGTTTTAATTATCTATTTATTTAATTTCTTTTATTGAAAGATAGGACGAGATTACTTCTTTATTTGCAACCAACCCAACCTTGTTCTTAGTTTTTCGTGATTTTCCAAGTTAGTCAAGAGGAAGAGGAAATGTAAACGAGTGAGAATATTTTTTTTGCATTCTCTTACTCTCCTTTTTCAGTAAGAAGAAAGAAAATAGCTTTTCAAAGTATGAAGGAAAATGCTTTCTATTTCGATAATGGTAAATGAGTGATGATTTCCAGCCACTCACACAGTATATCCATAACACATTCTTTCCTTCTTTGCCACCCAACAAAGGAAGATGGCATAGATCAAGATAAGGCACTTTGGTGCATTTACCTCACTGTGATCTTCAGCTTTTAAATGACAGACTACATCATTTTCTGGCTGCCTTTCTTTGACTCTATAATGCTATTTCAGTAACAAGAGTTCAAATTACAGAAACATATTGCAACTCTAATTTTCTTCTCTTTATTTAAGCTTTATTTAATTTTAAGATATATGTGCTGCTTCTTGTGGGGAAAGCTGACATTGTGTGCCTCATAACTCTGCAGCTTACTTCATTCTTACTTCCCTGCTAGGATGAGGATCTAGGAAGCCTTCTTGACATTCACCTAGTGTGAGTTTCATCTGCCATTTCCATGCTGAAGTGATAGTCTTCTAAGGTCCTTCTGCAATTCTTCATACACTATCTTAATTTCTGCTACTCACAACATAACTTTGAATCATCTATAAAATACGTCACCTTGTTCCGTTTTCTCTTTTCCAAGACTTTGGCTGTATTTCCACTCATCTGTGGAAGCGATAGCCTTTTCCTAGCATGCCAGATCTGTCACCTTTCCCATGCTAGCCCACAACAACTGAACAAAACTGCAAAACATTCTATCCCACCTGAGCAATGCGAAAATTAGTCATCAATCTACATTAGTCATTAAGATTCCTCTTTAGGTTGAAAGAGCTAAAAATTCCAGAAATCAACTCAGGTATTTAATTTTTGACATCTGTCTGAAGGCTAAAGTTTTATGGAAGCACCAGTAGTATCCACTAAGAAAGGAAAAACACTGAATGCCTAGCTATTAGAGACTCACCAGGTGAGCTGAATCCTATTTCATCTGAGTTTCTCTTTTTATTTTTGTCTGCAGGATAGCAAGATGTCAGCTTTGGGTTCTGTCATGAGTTTTTCCATTGAAATCACTTGTTTTAGAGATATTTCTGATGTGTTCATAGTGCATACAAATATTACATTGCTCTCTGCAGACTGCACAGTTTATTAATTAGTCTTTAGTTTGATTTTTAGTGATAAACTGCCTGATGAAATGAATCACAGCTTTTCATTATAGGTAGAAGCTATCCCTTACCTAAAGTGTTAAGTGAAGGCTAAATCACAATTCACAGAACTGAAGTGAAATACAAACCAATTTATTTTAAAAAACAAGAGTAATAAAAATTGTTGTTTCAAAGATTAAAATCATCATATGATCTGTCATTAGAATCCTTACTAAACATAAGCTATGCAATTATTTAAACATGATTTAAATTCAACAACTAGGAGAAATGAGTATGTTAAAGAGCTCTAAGAACTGATCAGAGCTCCTGTAGTTATTATGAATTAGTTTTCAGCAAGACAGAGGAAAAAGACATACATTCCTCTTAACAGAGCTTTATTTCTTGTTCAGGAAGACTGCTGCCCAGACAGCTGTGATGATGCTGAAAAAAGCGACACAGGACAAGAGAAATTATCACCTATCTGTAGGCATAGAGTCAAAACCTCAAGTACTAGTAAATTGTTGTAGTTTCATTTCTTTCTGAGGACCTTCATCAGCATACACCAGATGAAGATCCATCTCCACCATTGTAGTGTCAAGTTAGTTTTGAAGGCCATTATATGTTTAGGTTTTTTATTGTTATCCTTAGTTGATATTTTTCTATCTGCTGATGCCCAACAGATGGGAAATAAAAGACCATTAGAAATTAGAGGGGAAAACCACTCTGTCTTAGATATTATCTCTCAGGTAACTTGGAACATGAGAAAATAGGTCAATGAAAAATAATTTCTGGATTCAGAAAACCAGATATAATGCTAGAGGAGACAAAAGCCTATTTAATACACTTGTTTTCTACTTTGACTATCAGCAATGTTATGGATTAGATGGTGCCTGGTTTCTAGTTACCTTTAGCCTAACCTGATGAAAATAGAAGGAGGTCTTTCTCCATGTAACAACTAGCAGCTTCACTGCCAGGGAACTAGATGAACATCAGAAACTTATCTGTTTCAAGAAAAGGCTGGGCAAGTACATGAGATTGACACCTACTAAGATTGCTAAACAAGCCACAACTGGATCAAGAAATCCTGAGCAGAAACAGCAGAAAAAAATTGGCCACCGAGCAGCTGCCTGGGAGGAAATATATTTGCATTGTTCTTAATCTACTTTGTGTGTCCATTATGGTCACTGTTAATCTTGTCCTGAACAGTGTGGCCATTTTGTGTGTGTTTCTTTATGCCACTGAAAAATAAAATTATAGTAGGAGTAATAGTGAAATTAGCAAATGAGTCCATTGCAAGGTCTTAAGAGCTCTAGGCTGGATCTGAACTCAGAACCCTGTTTAATTCTGAGCTTTTCAGTGGGTTCACATGCAAATCACTGAACTGATCTCATGCCTCAGTTTCCCATTTTTTTAAATAGAAATAATGTTTCTTCATGTCACCAAGAAAAGTCATAAGAACAAAATTGGAGTACTGCTGCCAACAGACTGATTCTGTTTCTGGGTAGCATCCACAGCCTGACTTTGGAGGAGATGCACACATTTCCATGTTGGTTGAGCAGGTCTATAGAGGGACCTGAGATTTTCCAGGTTTGATTTTTTCTGATGTCTTATCTTCCTTTTTTTGGTGCTCCATCCTTACAAGACAGCACAGCAGTGCATTGTTTTTCTAGTGTCTAGAAATCTGTGTCTTCAGCATGGATTTTTCAGTGTCATCAGAATGAACCAACGCCAGTACAATATCACTTATCCTGCTCCTGACATCATGGGGTGGACATGAGGTTTTATAGCTGTCTTACATGTCTACTGGTATGATTGGTGCATTTATATGCAAAACTTTGAATCTTGAACAAACAAATCAAAGATAGAAAGGGGGAGGGGGGGGCATTCATAAATCATCCAATCTAGCAGCTAATTCAAAGCAGTAATAGAGCTTCACAGAACACATCTTTCATATATGTATTTTTGGCAGTCAGTGAAAAGGGCTTCCATGTGGTCTGAGACAGTACTACATTACTGCTAAAGCCCCTAAACTGCCTAATGGTGGAAAATACTGCTTTCCATCATCATGCTAATTAAAGTGTCACTGAGGTTAGGAAACCTCAGTCCTTTGTACTGTGCCAACAGAAAATGCAGGTAAATTGAATTTCCTTTCTGATAGTGCTAGGTAAGAGATAATTGACCACTTGTTATTCCTAGGTGTCATGTAATAATAGGACAACAAAAGCCTAGTCTATAATGAGCACACTGTCATCAGAGATAGATTTAATCAAAAAAGGAGATACAGGAAGTTTAAAATACAGTCATAGGGAAGAAAAGCTTTACTCAGTAAAACATTGTAATGAACATATAGATTGTCACTGCATATATAACGCAAGCTAACTTGTGTTCTTTTCGTGTTCATCCTATTCGTATGCCAAAGCTGTCTCCATGCAGAAAATTTGTAGCAAATATTATTGCACTCTACATTTCTCAGCTGAAAGAGAACTTTATGATTTTGTCAAACTGATCCTCAAAGGTGTTTTTCTTATGACTGAAGTATTGGTTTTTAAAATGCACATGAATCTGAAAAGTAAGTCTTTGAGAGGTTTTTTTCAGTTTTATTAAGAGTAATAGGCAAAATAATGGGATGATTGAAATAAAAGGAAAATACACAAATAAGGATTATTAATGAGAATCATAGAATGCTTTGGATTGAAAGGGACCTTTAAAGGTCATCTAGTCTGACCTCTCTGCAATGAACTTTACCTGCCATCGCCCCCCTCCCACAGTGAGATTTAACTAGATCAGGTTGTTCAGAGCCTCATCAAGCCTCACCTTGAATGTCTCCAGGGATGGGGTTTCCACCTGGGCAACCTGTTCCAGTGTTCCACCACCCTCATAGCAAAGAACTTCTTCCTAATGTCCAATCTAAATCTACCCTTCTGTATTGTAAAACCATTGCCCCTTGTCCTATTGCTACAAGCCTTTTTAAACAGGCCCTTCCCAGCTTTCTTGTAGGCCCCCTTCAGGTACTGGAAGGCCACAATAAGTTCTCCCCAGAGCCTTCTCTTCTCCAGGCTGAACAACCCCGACTCCCTCAGCCTGTCCTCATAGGAGAGGTGCTCCAGCCCTCTGATCATCTTCGCCTCCCTCTGAACCAGCTCCCACAGGTCCATGTCCTTCTTGTGTTGAGGGCTCCAGAGGTGGACACAGTACTCCAGGTGAGGTCTCACCAGAGAGTGTCAGTATCACCTCTCTGGTGATCTGCTGGACACACTTCTTTTCATGCAGCCCAGGATGTGACTGGCCTTCTGGGCTGCAAGTGCACATTATTCGCTCATGTCCAACTTGTCATCCATCAGTACCCCCAAGTCCTTTTCCGCAGAGCTGCTTTCTATACTGATGAGTATACCGAAGTAGAGTCCATGTCTCTAATTCTGAAAGATTGAAGTACCTCAAAGTGATCCCTCCTTTTTTTTTTTTTTTTTTTTTTTTTTTTTTTTTTCCTGGCAAATTGCTTGTTGACATTAGTAGCAGGGAATTAAAAAATTTCATTGCATAGCTTCACCCTGTGAAGTGACTTAATACTTCATTTCTAAGATGACAAAGTTCAGTATTACCCAGGTCACATCACAGAAGTCAGTGTTTAAAATCTTCCATTCTTAACTGCAAAATGATTTCTTTTAACACCATATAATGGAATGAGTGGAGTGAGTGGACTGGACAGAAATTTGCTTTTCCTGAACGATTTTTTTCAATAGTCTTTTGTTTTCTATGTTTTTTAGTTTTTACTTTGCACATGTAGAGTGCATGTTAGTTTTTTTTAAATGAACTGTTATTTTTTACTTGTATGACAGGGATTCATCCAGTTGCCATCTCTTTGAGTCAGGGACTGTTTTCATACTGTATGTTTGCACAGTAGCTTGAACAGGATCCTCTAGGATCTGTGGTAACACAGAGCCTTGCCTGCTCTCCACTTCTACTTTCTTTTGGGTTAACACAAATGTTTGTGCATGCTGGGAACTCATACCAATATGAAAAGCGATGCAGACCCAGGAGACACTAAGGTCTAGCAATGGGGTTATATACCTAAATGCTGCTACCAATAATCTAGACATAGCCTACGTATTGCCACTATGTAATGTAAACTTTATAGATTGTTCATGCCAGTAGGTTGGCCAGACAGCTGTTAACAAACTGGATGCACTGCTAATACCCTGAATGGGGAGAGTATTTTCCATCTTATCTACCCTGTTTACAGTTTTAGAAACATTTGTGGTGTTCTTAGTACCTTCAGGCCTTCTGCTGGTGTTACAAATTTTGGAAAAAACAAACAAACAAACATTTCATAGACTTGGTTTTAGGATCTCAGGATAAATCATTTGTTGATGTTCTATAGGCTTAAAAGATGCATATGAGTTTAAGTACAATGCTATGTTTCCAAATAATATTAATTTTCACTTGAAAAAAATAAATAACCTGATGGATGATTCAAAGATTAGATATGAAAACACATTTTGTTATGATCTGGGAACATGTAGTCCAAGAAATAAACAGATTAGCAAAGATATACAGTGATATACAGCCCACTGGACAGTTGTAGTTTCAAATTAAAAAAAAAAAAAAAAAAAAAGTCATAAACTTGTGGGAAAACTGGTTAAATGCATTCATGGATCACTAAATTTAACTATGCAGAATCATCAAAGTTGACAATATTTTCTAGTAGATGTGGAGCTGCCTCTAGATTAAATATGTAAGAGTAACAAGCCTCACTGAGCAGCACAAGTACCCCTTCTAAAAGCAAGTATTCAGAATTGCTTATCGATATTCTATGCTTCAGTACTTACTGAAGTGTTACAAAAGAGCTGCATTTTAGTGGTGGTGCTTCATTGGACTGATGTGGTTACCTGCCTTTGAGGACTGGCTATCAAATCTAGATGCAACACTCAGTAGAGAATAAGGGAAGCCTAAACTGTAATTTTGATGCATTTCTAGAAATGCAAGAAAATTAAGCAGTATTAACTGATAGAAAGAATTAAAATATAGCTTATCTCCTCCTCTGCAAGCAAACATTCTTTGTAGTCATGGGGTGATAGAAAAGTCAAACCCCAAAGTTCTACAGTGACTGTCTAAGAAAATCTTCTATCCCATAAGTAAGTTTTAGGGATACCTGTTTTCAGCATTGTCCAGATCCCAGTAAGAGGGGAGGACATGGGATTACTCTCATGATCTCTGTTTTTTTAACAACATATGAGCATAGGTAAGAGCTGTCAGATGGCCCAGGATTGCAGGGCAGATACAACAGGGTCTAAATATTACCTTTCTAATCCTGCTAAATCATTTCTGGTGAATGTGCACTGGCTGTGGTTGAGACTCAGTGCCAATGTAATTTTGCATAGAAGATTTGAAGAGCTGGAAAAGTCTGCAAAGTGAGTCCTGATGGAAAAACCTTTTTTAAGTGTATTTACAGAATTCTGTGTCAGTATTCCATATCTCTATTAGTGATTGTAATAAGTCCCTTTTAACAACAGTAGATCTTACAGGTAGTACCACCAGGTACCTTCTCTAAATTCCAGTTGTTAATGTCTTTTGAATTATTAGCACCAACTAGACAGTGATAATCTATCCAGTGTTTCAGAAACAAAACAAAACAAAAAAATCATATGTTGACTAGAATAAAAATGTGTCTTGGTAGCTTTTTTTCAAAAATGCATTATGGGAAGAAGATGATCTTTTCTTCAACTCCTCCCACTGCTTCCCATTTAAATATATATTATGCTGTTACAATGAAGCAATCACAAGATGAATCAATGACAGAAGAATTGAAGTCTGCTTCTGGAAAAAAAATATATAGCAGACATTTTTTACTATCTGAAAAAAAATATAAATTAGAGGAAACTACTGTGAAGACATTGTAGTGAATCATGCTCTTTAGGAATTGTCACAAGATACACCCATCAAAGATGAGGGGTCTGCTTCCATTCTAACATTAATTTTCATCTGGAAACCCATGTTTGATAAGATGATACTTTTCAGTTATAATTGTGATCAATCTTTTGCTGGTTTATTGTTGTGAAATACAAAGATACATACTGAGTTCTACAATTTATATTTGGAAAAATTGCAATTCCATGCAATGACACAGACTAAAAAAAAATTACATTGCTCAACTATTAAACTGTATCTCTAATGAGATCCAAAACCAAACTGATCATTGCCAATAAAACCAAAAATCCTCAGAGTTTCCAAGACTTGGAAACCTGGTTGTATCAGGAGTGTCAGATTATCTAGTTTTCAAGGAGATTTATTTTTGTGCTGGGAGGCATAAAACATGGAAATTATTGGAAAGGAGACATTTTCCTGACATTCTCTAGGAGCTTCATTATGCTAAAAGTAATTCATTTTTAGCACTCATTATCTGAAGATGTTGTTCATAAGAAGAGAATATTCATTATTTCAACTAAACTCCAGTAAATGTACATATCCCAGCACATCTACAGTCCCCAAAGAAATTTCTAGCATCAAATCTAATTTGGCCAGACACAAAATCTCAGCAAACAAGGTTAATAAGAGATTATAAAAATGCTGATGAGTTTCAAGTGAATCCCAACTTGGCAATTATCACAAAAACTATTACTATTCAAAAATTATATGATGTCAAGTTAAGATCCCTTCTTCCTCTTTTCCGTAGCTGTCCAGTGTATAAGATCTTTTTCAGCATTAGGGATTTTTAACCCCTATGTCCAGATCAACATTCTTTCTAGTAATAAAAGCAAGCACATGGAATAACATTTAGGATCTCCAATTAAATATTTTTTTTCTCTCATGGAATTACTTCAACACTTTTCATTCTATCTGTAAGGTCATACTCCTGCAAGGGCAAGAATTCATCTTATATTAAATAGTAAACCATATAAATCCAAACTGCTTTTGATTTTCTAGGTTTTTCTCTTCAATGTTAAGATTTTCAGTCAATTTTCAGGATTATATTATGTTTCTATACTTCAAACAGGACATTTAAGCTGCTGTCTGTCTGTAGAAACTTCTTGCTGATGGTGGTGACTTCTGCTGTGCCCATAACTGACTGTAAAGTAATTGAAGATGTATGGACAGTCAGAGGACACTAGTTTCAAATCTGCCCCCCCCCCCAAGGGAACATTCATGAATGAAAACAAAGTTCCAAAACCTCTTTTTACATACAGCTGTTACATAACTGCAGCAAGTTCCTCTTTTCTGTCAGTGAAAAGAAAGGGTTAAAAACATGAAGAATCACTTGCTGCACATTATATTGCCATAGTTATTGTTATAATTATTTATCTTCTAAATAGTCATTAGCAGAATTTCTGAGCAGTGTCTAATTCCAGGAAGGGCCAGGCTGTATTAAGCACTGAATAAGCATATCTCAGGAAGCCTATCATCCAAACGGCAAAAGAAATGGAAAAGGCAAACACGACCTGCAGAGAACAGAAACTGATCAAAAGATTTTGATATGTGCAGATTCTACAGAATCAGGTGTAGAAGTTGCAAGTTGTGACCTGCTAGGTCTTCAATTAATTTTATACATTGCAGGATAGGTACATTTTGAAAATGTTTGAATTTTTTTTTTTTTTTTTTTTTTAAAGAAAGAATAATAGTTACCAGGTGACACATTTTTGGCTATAAAATGCATTTTTTGGGCAACAAAGACTGCTTACCAGTTTCTGTTTAAGCAGTAAGATTATTTCAATGAAGACAACCCTGAGAAAAAGTGGAAGCAAGCTAAATTCTATGTGCATAACCATATTAATTTGGTTATTAATTAGCTTTATTATTTTCATTTTATTATGTTTACTTATTAGTATTTTATTACTTAGTTAACTGAATTTACATTTCAACATAACTAATTTTTAATTTTTTGTTTATCTGTAAATAAAGGGCTCCTTGAAAATTAATCAAAATCTTTTGGTTCATCCAATTATACATGGACAAGAATGAATTTCTGTTAACTTTTTTTCTGGTGGAAAGGATGAAATGTTTCAGTTTGACCCCAAAAGAATTGGGTCCAAGGTAATTTGAATGTGTAGCTTCACCAGTGAACCAAAACCAGTAGTTGATTTCAATTTTTTTTGCACCACTTGCTCTAAGAATATGGTATTCTACTTATTGCCAGACAGTCTGTATCATTAAGTAAGAATGATTTCTACTCAGCCTCTTGTGGTTTGTTCAGGCAGCCCAAAGCTAAAAAACTCAGATACATGAATGGTGTATCTTTGAGCTACACAATGTTTCAGAAAAAAAGACAGGACAAAATTCAAAATCAAATCGAATTCATTTCTTACTTTCCCAAAGTACTGTTGTAAAGGATCATTCAGGTACTATTGTATAGGATCATTCAGAGTTAGCAAGAGAATGAGTTCTCTCTCCAAGTAATCAAGTTTCCCTTATGATCTTTTCTTGCCCTTCTCCTTTTTTCATCTCAGTTTGTTTTGACTGATCTTTTTTGTGAGATTTGTCTCTCAACTTGTTTCCTAATATCCAATGAATCTATCCTAATATCTAATATCTCAAGTCTATATCCCAGTCACAAATCAAGGACATCTAAATTTTCCTGTCAAGGAAAGATGAATTAATAAAAATGTAATTTCACCCAGCCTGAAAAATGCCCCAAAGTACCTTCCATTCCTCAAAGCTGAATTTCTGTGTGATAAACTACTGTAGATATTCCTGAACTACAAAAGAGAGTTTAAAAACTACTGTTGCTATTATTTGTGCCATGACATCACAGTGGCCAATATTCTTCTATTCACTAAGTAATTTTCAAACACTGTCTCTTTTTAATATATGCTATCCACTTAACAGAAGGAAACCAAATACTGATTACTCAGTGTATGTCTGGAAGCAGATAAGGCAGTAATCTGTGCATCAAGAAATTTAATCTGACACAAAACAGAAACTCTGTGTTACCTTAAGGAATCTAATAATTTTTTTTTTAGGTTTCTTACTGCAGATTATTCCACAAGTGTGATTTTACTTTGACCCATGAAACTCTTGTGCTCTTGATGCCCTAACTCCTGGCAGAATCCACTACAAAACAAATCACACAGAACAGCTTTGACAAATTCAACACAACTGTTGCAGCAACTTTCCACGTAACTCATGGACCACCTCTTTCTGCATTTCATTTTTATTTCTATAACTTTTTAACTTGTACACATCATTCATTAAAGACATTTCTGACTGTAGCAGCAATGCAAAGCAGTGCAAATATATTGGGAGTCTCCATGGTATATGCTGGTGTTTTTACCAGACTGACTGAGCAACTCTGGTCTGAACAGTAATGGAACTTGACAACACTTTATAAAACAAAGTTTTATTGATGCAGCAAGAAAGATGAGCAACAATGCGCCAATATGACATCTCACCCAATCACCTACAGCAAACACAGGATCATAAATGATGCCATGGCTTTGGTTGGCTGTCAGGGACACTTGGTGTTTGGGTCATCTAGCAGCAACAATCAATCATGTAAATGCCTTTTGAAAGTGGATAAGAGTTATGCTGTCCTTTAGCTCCACCCATGGTAGTGTGAGATGAGAGAATTATACTTTGCATGGGTGGTATAGGCAGCATCCTACCTATGCTGCTGATGTTGGTCAGTGAGCACAGTGTCATTAGGCAGGGTGTCAGCAACCATGCTAGATCTCTCTCCAGGAATAAAAATATTGTTTTGTAACAGTTGAGGATGTAAATTATGTGACATCTAGCATTACCACACATAAACACCTGAGTCTTGATGCTTTTCAAATCTGACAACACTGACTCATCTGAACTCTTATATGTAGCAGAGAAGGATCAGCTGGCTCCTACTGTGGAAGGTACACATGGTCCTGCAGGTCTCCACTGCTTTAGGTTAATTTTGTACTTAGAGCAGAAAAAAGACTTTTAGACCTTCATACCTTGTTTTCAAGATAATTTAATTCTTGAGTATCCCATTTCACTAAAAATATGCGAGAAGGCTTCCATAAGGAAGCTGAAAGAACTGGAGTATGTAAGAGCTGGAATCATATGCCATCATACTCTGTGCCAAAGTCTGTGCATACATTCTGATACTCTGCCCATGTCATTATAACAATAGCTCACAGAGATTCATGTATTAAAATCTTTCATGAAAGTTCTTATGTAAGCAATGTCACTGATGTGGATGTTATCATATAACAGATATGAAGTAGCTTCTTTGAAATATTTCTTCTGATATTAATCCAATTTTTTATACTTTGGGAATGTTTATACTTCAACCATATGGTTCTAGATAGTTCTGGGGAAAAGCCAGTGAACAAAGAGAAGCTTCATGGAATTTTATGTTCTAGCCAAGAGAAAGGTCCTACTTCTAGAGACTTTGCTACTTAAACTCCTGATTACTAAGTTCGGCATGTGTCTGTAAGATTGGTAACTTTGGTAGCGTAGGTATGCTTCAGCTGTAAGCATCACTGTTGCTGCTATACATATTTTCAGTTTCCTGTCCAAATTTCTCATTATCTTTGCCAAATGGAAAACAAAGCCATTTCATGTAGGTAAAGCAGCTAATGCTTTTGACACAGAATGCAGTTTTCATTGATATGTGTTTGTATAAAATATGCTTTATATGTATCACTTCAAGACAAAATGGCACATTTCCTGAAGAAATGAGTCTGAGCCCTTCATTTTAGGTCTGGGTTTAGACACTTCAGTGATTGTGCATACTTTTTAGGTTGATAGCTGCTCTATTCTTATTGCTGTTTTCAAGAGTATCATTTGGAAGACAAAAGTATGAAGAAATAAATACTTGAGGACTGGGAACAAATCCATCTTCTCTTTTTCTAAGTGCAAGAGAGCTGCTGACATTTAGAGATTGGAAGATGATGAAAAACATATTAAAATGCCATCTTGCTGGAAAGTTATGTATTTCACAGGAGTAAACAGTGTGCAACATTGATAATGATCCTATATAATAGAATTATATGGCTAAAATAAAATGATAATTCATACAGAAACATCATTAGTGGTTGAACATTCTTAATTCAAGGTAGAAAGCAGCTGCAGGCTAAACTAATTTTTCAGTAGCATTACTTTACTTTTGGAGAAATACCAGTGATACATGAAGTTGTTGTTTATTCATTTTCAACTTGAACATAACTGAGGTCAAAGTTCAGGTTTATATGTCCAGCAATATGTTCACAAAACAACAATCACCACAAGTTTGTTGTTTTTTCTAATATTTGTAGGCTAAACAGCTGAGAAAATATTTATATTCTCCTAAATATGAATTATTTATGTTCACTAAAATTAAACATCTATTATCTGTATTATGGTCTCTATATGACAACTTCCAGCCAGTGCTGAGAAAAGCCCTATTACACTGGGGACTGAAATATTATTATTATTATTGAGGTCATACTTTGCATGTACAGATATTTTAGATCAAGATATGCTTTTAAAAAGTAGAAGTTACAGAACTGAATGAAAGCAGCTTTTTTTAGGATCCCTACCATGAAGCATTTTCATTTTATACTGTACTTCAGACACCTATGCACATCACTGATTTCTATTGTCACAGAAGATTAGTATCAGCTAAGGTAGAATACTTGATTTTCGTTAGACACAAAAAAAGTAATATGAGAGTTGTCAGGACATTATAGAATGTGCAGAGCTAGGCACAGAAGCACTGACAGCAGTCACTATTTCACCTATACTCTCACTTGTGATAAAATAACAAGATTTTTAATTACTAGAGCCCAAACATTATATATAAAAGAAATTTGTTTAATCATTCCTAAAATATAACCATTGTAAATGTTACGAGTAAAAATTATTTCAGATATATCTTAAACACAATAAATAAAATAAACAAAAAACCCCAAACTAGACCTTAACAAATAATCATTAAAATGACAGTCACTGAAAATGGACTGATAATAAATTGAAGCATTATTTTTTTAAAACCTGAACAGATTTCTTTTTTTCCTGTGATATATATGCTCCTTATTGAGAATACTGATAATGCACGTACATTTATAGTTTGCAAACTTTTCCAATGAGGAAACAACAGGAGCCATTCTTTATCTTCTGATCCTGGTTCTTCAGCTTCTGGTTTATCCAATGAGAATTATTCTACAGAGTAGCTGGTGCTTGGGTCTTGGGCACTGAAATAGGAAACTGTGCACATTTATCTTTGTAGAAACAATTTTTCATGCTTATGAAACAATTTAAGAACAGAATGAAAGAGTTTGCAACTTCTCATGACTCCACAAAACTTTTTTTTTCCTCTCTGAATAAACTGGTTTTGAGGGTTTTTCCCTCTTTTACATGTAGAAGATGAAAAATCCATGGACAAGTCAGTACTAATAAATATTTCTTGTGCTAAGTCTATAGTCTTCTTCCATGAAGAAGTTTCTTAATGAAACTGTTGCAATATCATTAGATTCTTGTATTTCATATGTAACTCCTGTATAAAAAGGTAAAATGAAAGACTGAATAGGCAGATGTCTTTCATTCTATTTCAACCTCCACTCCCTTGCCACTACAAAGAAAATCTTGAGCTTCCCAAAATCACAAAACATGAAACAGAATAATGAAACACAGATGAAAACTACAGGTCCACTCTTCTCCAAGGGACTGAACTAACTAATGATAAATACCATTGAATTACAATTTGAATAGGAGAGGAAGATCTTAGATCTAAGTAGTTGAAAACTGATGAACAGAAATTCTCAAATGATAAGCTTGACTGTTGTCAGATTGTTCAGTACTCAGCAGAACAGGGATCCATACCTGCAAGCAGCAAGTCAAGTCCTAAATCCTTAGAATGGCTATAGTATTCAGAACAAATTTATTCTTTATAGGAACAAATAAAATGACAAAAAAAGCCCAAAAGGTTGCTGGATAGTTTTTGTTTCTTTACATGGAGAGGAAAAGAAAGGACCTGGTAACTTCTGGTGACTGCAATAACACACAATTTGGCAACAAATGTAAAATACAGTGACTGCAGGCAGACCATGTGTTTCTATGGAGGAAGTAAAAGAAGCACAGGGACAGAGATCTGTGGAGATGGAACTACAATAAAGGTGATTTACAGTAAGCAACTATAGAAAAGGAATAGACATCAGAGCACTCCTGTGCTGGAAAACTATGGAAAGGTCTGAGGAAAAGGAAAAGGTGGCAAGCTGGGAAAAAAAAAAAAAAAAAAGAAAAAAAAAAAATATATATATATAGTTACAGCCTAAAAGTGGAAAATATGAGATGAAGCAAACAGAAGTTGGGGGAAAAAAATAATCCCTTAACCAGAGCATAATCAGAAAACTACCAAATAATATTCTCTTTTTGAGAGGCTGGAGGGAAATGAAGGCACAAGGAGCCAAAACAGGGAAAAACAATAAAATGTAGAGGGAAAAGGAGTGGGGAAAAAGAATGATGAAAGACAGGGAAAAGGAAAAAAAACCATGCAGAGTGAAAATACAACAAGAAAAGAACTCAGATATCCTAAATGTACAAAATTAAAAGTAATGCTTTAATAATTTTGTATAAATTACTTCTGAAACACTAAACCAAACAATCATTAAATACTCACATTTTTGCTGGAGAATGGGATATGTTTTAAAAACTACACGTGGCTTGAAAATTCGTTTCAATATATTGTATCCCTCCTGGAGATAAAGATTTGCAAAGCATATATAGCAGTATCACATAATGCTGAGAGTTAAATGTGAATATTAATACTTGATAAGAAAAAGACAGACTTACAATCAAGTTTGTGCATCCTTATTTGCAGTTGTAATGTATCTAAATTACCATGAGTAATATTTATTTCAGTCCTTACTGTCTCCTTCGTACCCTAATATCTTAATTTCTGGACACCTGAGATGATAAAACAAATGTATCTTTTTTTCTTGTTTTAATATAACATTGTGGACTTCCCATCTGCAAAGAAAACCTTTACAAGAAGCTTGACATTTCTAAAAGGAAGTAATCAATTAAAAATAATCCAATGTGTAAAATATAAAATAAGCATAATTTAAAGACAGTTATTTTGTGCAGTTGATTCATTATTTTTGAGCCTTCAATTTAATTGCAATATCAATCTCAATAGATGTAGTAAAATACAAAGCATGTATAATTGCAAGATATAGACTGAAATTTCTGTTTACTCTCCTGTCCTCTTGATTTGTTTAGTGTGGTTAGCTGTGTGAAAAGAGAAGTGGAGGATTTCTTTCTGTTTTTTTAGGAAATGGTAGCTGAGTGTCTTACTGCTATTTTCTTTCAAATTGTGTTAAACATCTAACTGCTCTTAAAGCATTTTAAAATTCTTACCAGAGAACAAGATCTTAAGTTTTCATTCTTTCACAATCATTAATATTTTATGGATGAGTAAAATTAATGTGACAAGTGATAATTACCACTGACCCTACAGAACTTTATGTTATCTCAGTTCTGATTATCCTTAAGGTCACTAAGCAACTTAGAGCTGCCTTAACCACAAAATAGTCTTTGCCTAGAATTTTGGTGATCTGTGATTTTAATTTTAGCTCTGTTTCCATGTCCTGTCTTTTAATTAAAGAGTACAGTTCATTAAATCATCCTTCAGAATTATGACTGTCAAAGCATCTTCATTCCACTGTTGACAAGATGTAACTACATTTTAAAAATATAATCTTCTAAAATTTCTGAATGCTATGGCATGTTCATGCTTTGTCTTTTATATATACTTAAAACCAAAAAGGTTTCTTGGAATCTTTGTAGGTCTATGGAGTGAGAAAGTGTCTTAGAAACAAGTTAGGAATAAAGAAGAATAAGAGCAAATACTTTTTTTTTTTTTTTTTTTTTTTAATAACACAATTTAAATAAAAAATATACTTTTCTGACACTCAGGTAGATGGTAGTCTCCACTGAAATCTATCCTGAGTGTTCAAAAAAATCTCCGCTCTTCTCATTGGTATCTTCAGAATGTGAAAGTTAAGATGTCTTTGAAAAAAAAAAATCCTTATAAGTCTAAACTGAAAATAGAAGAGACAGGGGGGTGGGAGAGAAGATAAAAACACCTTGTTTGTGCTTAAATGAATGTACATCTTCAGGAGTGATCAAGTATTTCTTCCATTTGTAGCAAAAAAAAAGCAGTCATCCATACTAAAGATATAAAAATGTAAAAACAAAAAGACAAAAATTCAGTTTAATTCAACACCTTCAATGCTTGATTAATTCATGTTGTCAGGAATTCTTCAGGCAGGATATCATTTTGTGAATCTTTTGCATTATCTTGAGATGGACAGGATTTTACTTTCCTCTTAGCACTGAACCACATACAGTCTTGAATTTTCTGATGTTTCTCACCATCATGATTATATAATGAATCTTATGATACTTGATCTTTAATTTAACAATACAGCTCCTGGAGATATAAGAATAGATCTCAGCTTTCACAAGGGAAAAAAATAGTTGAGACAAAGAGCAAAACAAGAAACCATACAATTAGAACAGCTGAGCTAAACATGCTGAGAGGGGAAGGAAGTTTATATCCTAAAAGGGAGCAGAATATGGCTATTTCATCATGGATATGGGGTTTGCTACAACCGGAGTCATAAAAGCATCTTGCCTGTTACACCACTTAATGTGTCATGTAATAGAGATGACTGTGAAGCTGCAGAGACAGGTACCTGGGCAGGATGAATGAAATGCAAAGCAACACAATGCAGCACATTCAGGGAAGGACTGATTGCAATGGCACAATCAGCCTGAGACTCATAGCAGAATGATCTATTGCAGAGGTCAGGTATGTTACTTTCACACTGAAAGAATTAAACAAGAATTTGGCACTTGGTAAGTAGAGAAAGACATTTTATGGGCAGATGTGATGTATTCACTGTAACAGTTCATGTGGAGACAGTGGCAGTGTATGGCCCTCTGTTAATGTCATCTGTTAACCAGTTTCTGGTGGAAACATAGTCTTACCATCGCTTTTCATTTTCACAGAACTTCAGTTCCTACTTGTTAAAACCCTGTCCATTTCAACTTCAGGGTAGGAACAGCAGAGAATTAAAAAATTATTTGGGATAATAAATATGGATTTAGTGAATATTTCACCTTCACAAAAGTACTAGTAGCGAATTTCTATAGCTTCCAAGAATCTTATTCTGACACCTTTACTCACTGAAGATAAGCAAGCAAACTGGAAAAATAAGGCTTATGCAAACAATGAATAAACCATTTGTCACTACACAAGTACTAGGAGACAGCAGTCATGGGTAAATGATTGCTAATAAACATGATAACCCACTATATTAAAGTAAAAATATTATATGATTAGTCCACAACACCACTCTAAAAAAATCATTATTCTCCTTTCCACATTGACTTAACTGTTCCACAAACATTCAAAGGTAAAATAAAAAGGTAATAAGCAATACTCAGTTCTTGCTTGTACCTGCTGGAATAAACAGTAATAAACAACCAATATTGTCTGTTTGGTTTACTCTGACATTCAGAGTTTCATCTTTATTTGTTAGAAAGTTCAAAAGAAATGGTAAGTCTTCTGAGCATTCTGAGCTCAATTTTTAATTAAGAAGTTACACCTATAGCTTTTACCTTAGCACTTCAGAAACTTCATACAGGTATCCAAAACATTTAGATAAAGAAATTATGCTCGATTTCCTTACTGTAGTTTGAACTTTTACATTTGTAGTACATTTTGTTACAGCAGTCTGTTTTACCATGGGTGGAAGATAAGAAAAGACAGATAGAAAATTCCATTGAAGTTATATAGGGTTCAACACTTAATGATATACAGAAAAAGGAAGAGCAGAGTGCTGCAGCATAAAATTTTTCAGAGCAAACTGATTAGCCAAGGCATGGCACTTGGATGGCAAGAAAGTATACATTATTCCTATTATCATTCCTATGGCTTTCACATGCATTAGTTGATGAAAGTTCAGAGGATTCACTTTAGCACTTTTTACTTCCCTTTTTGGGCCACAGTGTGATTGCAGACATTTCTCCTCAGGCAAAGCCAGATCAGGTGAAATTGTCAGTCAGCTTTCCCCTCAGTATGTGGGAGTGACTAGTAAAGGTATCCATAATTCTAAGCAATATTAAAGCAACTTCATTTTAATTATCTTTAGAAAAATAGGACAAAAAAAAAAAATTAAAATCCCAAGATTTTAGAAGTAATCACTTTACAAGGAACATTCGTATGTGCTGACTACCATAATTAGAAGTACTTTCTCATTTATAAAACAAACCTAAGGAAGGAATTTAGCAATTATTTCAGTGTTCTTATGGAATGAAAATCCCATGGACCTGCTGAGAAAAAACCACAGCTGTGTTGTTTTATGAATTCTAGGTTGGGAGACTGAGAATTCTCTTTCATGCTGTATTGATTTTTTTTTATAAATGTTACTCCAGTTTAAAGACATTCACTAGTTTGAAAGAAAATGCAAGTGCAAAATTCATGTCAGGAAGAGTACCTTTTCCACCTAAATGGAGATCTGATTTTTGTTTGCTTGTTTGTTTATTTTTTGTTTGATTTGGTTTGGGTTTTTTTGTTTGTTTTTGTTAATTCTGTAAGTAGACTTGCCAAAATCAAATCATGAAGAACAGTAAGAAAAAATAATCCTCTTATATTATTTTTTTTAAAAAAATCACACTTGCTTAGTCATGCCTTCTTTCAGATTGAATCAGAAAGCAAACAGCTCTTTACAGTGAAGTCCACAATTAATGACATCTCTTTTCAGGTGATCTACCTTACCCCACAGCTTTGTCCATCTGCTTTATAGATACCTGAATCATGACTTACTTTGTCATGTCACTCTTATCTGGGATACTCTGCATCCTTCGCTGGCCTTTGCTTCATATAATCCAGAGGCAGTGTGCTTCTTCAACAAATATTCCCTTCCCAATTCATATGTATATACTCTGGTCATGGCCAATATTAAATTCAAGGTAAAGGAGAGTGAGATGTGACTACTTGGAAGGGGGAAATTAATCTTTGGTTGAATGTCTTATGATTGGAGTACAAAAAATGGGGATAACTCTATTAGATTTTCACAGGAGTTATTTCTGCCTAATGGCTTATAAATTATGTAGGAAAGGGCTACTTTTTACCTTTCTTGAAACAACACTATTGCCTAGTATAGAAGGGAATAAACAAGAATATTCAGCTTCTCTAATTTCATTATTTCATGGAAGAACCATCACAGAATTATTCCTGAACTTTTAAAAGTTATATAAATGGAATCTCTAGATATTATAGTGCTTTCTAGTCTAAGGACCAGGTATGTAAAGCTTAAGAATTTATTTAAGTGGTGGTGTGGCTGTAGCCATTAGGGAAGACATGCATGACAAAAGAGAGACTAAAACACTGCTTTTTCTGAATTGCAAGTTAATATTATAACCCACTGCATCTGTTCTTATTTTCACTTCTGCATGATTAAGAAATTATTATTTTTAACATGCCTGAATACCTATTAAACCATGTATATGTCTAATGCTGAGAAGTTATGTATGTCTTTTATGTAGTTCAGTGAGAACACAGGTACTTTAGCTTGATAAGGCTTTTTAAAAGCCATTGTTTCAAAGTACCTAAAAACTTTACATGTGTTGCCTTCAGAACCTTCATAAATTGGGTTTTCAGTGGCTGAGAAATTATGTAACAGAATTTTGCTGCATACCTTAAAACTCTAACTTCATCTATTGTCTTTGCATTTATATACACTTTGAAGACAATTAGGTCTTGATTATGTCTTGGTTAGCGATCCTGATCAGAGTGGAAACTTTCTAATTATGATAATTTTTACAATTGCTCCTCAGTCTAACAGCTCATTGTGACATACTGTTATGAAGGCTTATTAAAGTATGAGTAAATGAAATGAAACAATTATAAAACACCATTGTTGAAGTCAGTATGACACATGTTCCCACTGTACAATGTGTGATCTTTGCATATAAACACATGCAGCGCACAGGATACTTTTGCACATTTTGACATACATAAAATGATAGAATGGTTTGGGTTGGAAGGGACCTTAAAGATCATCTTGATACAACTCCCCTGCCATGGCGGGGACATCTCCCACTAGACCAGATTGGTCAATGCCCCACCCAACCTGAATTTGAACACATCCAGTGATGGAGCATCTATAACTACCCTGGGCAACGTATTCCAGTGTCTCACCACCCTCAGGGTGAAGAATTTCCTTATTTGCAATATAAATTTGCGCTCTTACAGTTTCAAACCATTACCACTCATCCTATCATTATAGGCCATTTACAAAGTCCCTTCCCAGAATTTTTGTAGTCCCCCATGAGATACTGGAAGGTCTCAATAAGGTCTCCCTGGAGCCTTCTCTTCTCCAGGCTGGACAAGCCCAAATCTCCCAGCCTGTCCTCATAGGAGAGGTGTTCCAACCCTCTGACGATCTTTGTGGCCCTTTGCTGGACCCTCTTCAACAGACCCGTGTGCTTCTTGTGTTGGGGACTCCAGAGCTGGACGTAGTACTCCAGGTGGGGTCTCTACAGGAGCAGAGTAGAGGGGAAGAATCACTTCCTTTGACCTGCTGGCCACACTTCTTTTGATGCAGCCCAGGATATGGTTGGCTTTCTGAACTGTGTTTGCACATTGATGGCTCATATTGAGCATTTCACCAATCAGCACACCCAAGTCTTTCTCCACAGGACTGCTCTCAATCCATTCTCTGCACAGCCTGTATTTGTGATTGTGGCTGCCTTGATCCAGGTGCAAGACCATGCAATTGGCTTAATTGAACTTCATGAAGATGTCATGGGCCCACCTCTCAAGCCTGTCCAGGTCCCTCTGGATGGGATCCCTTCCCTCCAGCATGTTGACCGCACCACACAGTTGGCAAATCTAATCCCACTGTCCATGTCACCAACATGGTAAACAGCACCAGTCCCAGTACCAGTCCCTGAGGAATAGCACTTGTGACTGGTCACATCTTGGACATTGAACACTATTTCAGTGACATCATCCAGACAATTCTTTATTCACTGAGTGATCCATCCATCAAATCTCTGTCTCTCCAATTTAGAGACCAGGATGTCATGTGGGACATTGTTGAAGGCTTTGCACAAATCCAGGTAGATGACATCAGTTGCTCTTCCCTTGTCCTCTGATTCTGACTCCATCATAAAAAGCCACCATGTTTCTCAGGCATGATTTGTCCTTGGTGAAGCCATGTTGGTTGCCACCAATCACCTCCTCATTTTCCATGTGCCATAGGAGACCCTTCAGGAGGATCTGCTCCATGATCTTTCCAGGTGCAAAGGTGAGATTGACAGGCCTATAGTTGCCTGGTCTTCTTTTTTATCTTTTTGACCATGGGAGGATGTTTCCTCTTTTCCAATCAGTGGGAACTTCACCAGACCACCATGAAATATTGATGTATGCAGATATATGTGTTAACTGAATCACATGACACTATTGCAATTAAAGATAATAACTAACTTCTATGCTAAAATAATATCCCTATCTTGAAAGATTTTTCCCTTAGGTATTTTATGACATTTCTTATTAACATTTTGAGTCTAAGACACAGTGGGCAAAGATTTTGTCAGGAAAGAGTAAGTCTGAAGCCTGCAGTATCAGGTACATAATCAAAAATTGAAAATTGAAGAAATCAAACATGTAAACATTATTCATATGGTCCAAAGCAAGTAAATCCAGACCTCAGAAGGTAGGTTTTGAAGAAAACAAGAGTATTAGAAGAATCTCTGTCAAGATTAATGTACAGATAGCTATAGAGGGTGACAAGGTATGAGAAAACAAGAGTAAAAGTCATAACAGTTTGGTCAGATAAAAACCAACAAGGATGTTCGCTGTAAGTTTTTCTTGTCCAATTTTGGAGAAACATTTACAGAAGACTTTAAAAGAAATAATTGATAAAAAAGCCCCACCTTTATTTCATTTTAAACAGAGGTTTAGTCAGAATTATTTTTATATTCCTCTTTTAACAGGATATTCTATCAATTTTACCAAATGGGAAAATTATGGATACAAGCTTTTTAATATTTATAAAAGAAATTGACCTCTGTCTCTTTGATAAATGTTTGTACAATGTTCTCAATGTCACCTGCTGAACTTAAACCAGAATCTGGAAACAGATATGTCTACTGTGTTCTCAGCAGGTGCTGAGACTAAATATACCTCAGTCAATCCAAAATGACAGAAGCCTGCCCCAGCTTTCTGTTTTTTTCTTTGACAACATTTATTTCTGATCTGGCTTAGTACGCAGAACTTCCTTCAAACTCACTCCTTTGTAAGTGTGCCACTGGAATCAGATAATTCTTTGATCTCTGTTCCTTTCAGCACGTACAGTGAGGAGTCATTCCTGGAGCCATATCCATGTGAAATTCCTGTAATTATGATTAGAACCAGCTTTTAAACTATAAACCCTTAGGGAACTTTTACCCATCCCCCTACCCCCCACCCCAACACAGGATGGCTTTTGAAAAAGGTGATGTGCCAATCACCTGACATTCCTCTGTGCCCTCAGTATGGCAAAATCTGCTACATAGCTCCATTGAGGACTCCTGGATGTGTTAATGTCAAACTTGCTATGGCAAACAGTAGATGTGTGAACAGCAAAACTTGTATTGAGTGCCTTTGTGACTTTCTTGGCACAGTATGAGGCATGTAGTACAAATATTGCTGTTCATTTAAGTCAACATGCGGCCAGTTTTTGAAGAGGTTGCAGAAGAATGAATTCAGATGTTTCATTCAGAAAAAGAAATATTTATCCAACTGCTCCTGAATCTAGAGACATATCTTTCCTCTTCCAAAATAACAAAATGACATGGTTGTACAGATGGACACACACACAAGGGAGGAACATAGCTACATCCATTTGAACAGAAACAGGAAAAACGTACTGATTTGAAAGCACCAGCAGGTTGGGAGGCTGAGTTTAGTGACTTCCTCATTTAGATATAATTTACTGCACCATAGATAATCTCATTTACATGAAGCTCCAAAAAGCTTTTTCAACTTTCAGTTTATTCATACACCTTTTTAGAGTGATATAACATTTTTGGTTACAAGTCACCCATACCATACCTGTGTTTTATTCACATAACACTGGAAAAACCAGGAGGTAAAATTGGTCCTTTTAGCTTAACAAACAGAGCTCTCTCATTTATACTTTCCTTTATTTATATCTTAATTTGCCAGTTCTCATAACAACTTTTTAAAAAAACATATTTTAGAAATTAAACAGTGCTTTCAGGTGGAATTTATTAGCACTTTTTTAAAACTTTTATTTTGCAGCTGATTTAGAAGAGGTCAAAGTACGACACATTTCCAATGTCATATTTGAAATAACATTGCAATTACTTTGCATCGGGTATATACACTAGATTCAAAAAAACCTACTACTTTTTCTCCCAGAGTTTTACTTCAGTATCATAGTATACCTTCTTAAGTGTACTTTCATAAGCATATGGACAAACAAATGAGAGAGAACTCAGTTGGAGTGAACTGTATTCATTCTTCTAAGGCACAGAAGGAACGTGTGACCCATACAAGTCACTGGGAATGAGCATTTCTTCTATATTAAACATACACAAGGACATCTCAAACTTTTATCAGCTGCCGTCAGATGTAGATCAAGAACTGTGGAGCGGTGAGGGAAGATGCGGACAATCAATATGATTGGTAAAGCAAACTTCATTTATTAGAGATCAGAAGGGTGCTTTTATACA
>JANHGN010006026.1:0-20027 GCA_024605025.1 Megaceryle maxima
CAACTTTTCCCTCCCCCCCCCCCCCCCCCCTGGATTTTGTTATTTAAAAAAAAAAAAAAAAAAAAAAAAAGTCCTTTAATTTTTTCAAGGGTTTTTCCTTTCATTTGTGAAAATCGTGATCCACATTTCAGCAACAACAGTTCTGCAAGCTTTAAATATTTAAGGTTATTTAAAAATATCAGTGTGTTACTAGGTCCAAATAAGCAAGTCTTTAATTTTAGAGGAGAGCCTTCATCAGCAGCCCTCCAGCTTGAATTTTTTTGCATGCGTTGTGCACACAGGCGCTCTCTCTTGCAGGAGATTCTGCAGGGAAAGAACTAAATGCTTTCATGCTGCATGAGCAAATTACCACCCCCACGCTCCATCTTTAGAAACCAAAGGCATCGTGGCCTTCATCAGGAAAAAGCTCAAGCTCCTTTCTATTTTTCTACAAAAATGCATTAAAGTCTTGATAGAGGAAGTGTGGATTTGGCTTGAATATGTAGTAACAGATCATTTTAAAGATGCCCACTTTAAGAGGAAAATGTTATTTCAACTGCACATAAAAATCACATACAATGGTTAGATATTATGATACAACACTGATAATCTCCCCTAAAATTTTCCTGTCTCCTCTATAATTTTTCTATCTTCCAAAGCTGTCTATTTGATTTCAAGAGAGAGAGAGTGAATGACTTCAAGAAAACTCATCCATTTACATAACACAACACAACTGGTTAACAGACTGTAGCAAGTCTGGTTGGCCCATGCAGAGAAATGGAAGCTGCAGCTGTCACGTTACTTTTTAGCACAAAACTTCACTCAAATTTACTGGCATAAACAGTCTCCTGTGTGACAGCAAATCAAAATCCACGTTGCCTCAGGGCTTATAGCAGAAGGTGAACATTTCACAGGCTAGCTTTTAGTACCAGAACACCATAAAGCCTCTCCATATGTTCGAAATACAGGAACTGCTACACTGAGGAGACAAATCAGTCATCTATTTCCAAAGATGCTTTTCATCAAGTAACTTAGGGGAAAGTAAAATCTACAATACATCAGCATATGATGCTTTTATGAGTATAACCACTGGAGACTATATCTAATATTATCTCTAATCTCTCTGCTCAACTGTTATTAAAATAGCCACAAGAAGATGGCTGGATTTCAAGCGATGAAATAAATACTGTCTTTAGACAGTTTTCATTCTGATCCCTTTTCTAGGGAAAGCAGTAAAAACAAAACACAAAAATGGACTGTTACAAATTTATCTCTGTTTCTCTCTCCACAAACTTAATTTTGTGTGCTGTTCCTTTTGCCCACCCCCAATTTCACTACCTTCAGAATTATCTAGGACTTCTGTGATTCTCTCAGCATCTCACATCTTTGGGGGCACGAGAGGAAATTTTCCATAAGAAGAAACTACTCTCTGACACCTCTTTTTTATCAGACTACGGTGGCCTTGCATGCCCCTAGCTGTCACTGCATGCACAGTGGAGAACAGATGTGCCAACAGCAATTAGGCAAAAGGAACTTCACTCAGTAGTATGAAGCTGGAAGTAGAAAAAAGGGGGTATGTGTGGTAGGGCTAGCTACCCTCAAATTTAGAAACAGGGATTCAAAGTTCACCTGGCAAAGGGAGAGGGAGAAGCCATGCTTTCAAGGGCGTGGGGAATGAGCAAATTGGATGGGGGAGAAACAGGGTTACATTATTGTAGCTTACTGTAAACCAAGCACAGGCTTTGGAGACAGTCCAGCACCCATTTAATGATATCCAGCAGCTGCTGGTGAGCCAGAGTGGAGCATCACACCAACCTGCAGGATGTGCACCTGACAGCCACTGGGCTGAGTACTGCTAGAAAAGTGAGGAATGGGAAGGTAATGGGAGGAGCCTGCAAGGTTTAGCACACAAATTTAGCCACAGCCAATCCTAGATTCCAAAATAATGCATTTGGGATGCTCTTGAAGAGCTACACATCTCTCAGCTCAAGCAGCTGTTTTGGAACGGGTAACAGGAGGAAGAGAAAGACTACAAGTGGGACAATTTATCATTCAACTCCTGCCTTGATCCTAAGGTATGAGAAGAATCTGGTTCAAAACTTTGCTACTTGAAGAGCTACCCTGTGCCAGTGACCATATGTATTTAGATTAATCATTCCTGAAAGATCAAGAATCCATACTGTGGTATTTAATTTTGAAAAGGGCATTTCCATACATAAGAGGAATATCTTTAAAAGGAACAAGCCAGATGGTATAATGCTAAGAGATAACATGCACAGAAGATACAATACATGACACTCAGAGAAAATGAGTAACACCTACCAAAAAACACAGAAGATGACCCTTTTTCCCTCCCTCTCTCTAACCCCTCTGAAAGCTGGATTAAACCATAATTAAAAGGACAGCCACCAGAGAACTAAAGTCTGATCCAAAAAAAAAGGAATAGTGAGATCTATTCCAGCAAAACAGATGTATAAACACAATAAAGTTTAAAAAAAAAAAAAAAAGCAGAGGTACAAATTCTTAAAACAAAACCAAACAAACACTACAACAAGAAAAAGGTGTTTTTCAAACACAGTTATCTGCCAGACAGGTTATAGGGCCAAAAGTGGAATAGTAAGAATACAAAGAAAATGAAGCCACAGCAAAAAATTGTCACAGACTCCCCTTCACATCTCTGTGAACAAAGAACAGCCTGTGTGGGAATTACTCTCAGATACTGTCCACCAGTAAGTGGGTAACCATGATTTACCTGGACTATGTGATAATTACCTGAAACTCCTGGAGGACACTGCTGAAATAACAGCTGTGATGCACAACTACCCGCTCTTCTGATACTGGGGCAACTGCTTGTGCAAAATAATGTGTGCAAGGTTAGGGGAGGAAAGGTGTGAGCGTGTTGAAGAAAGAGAATGAGAGAAAGAAAGCAAGAGTAAAAAAGAAATTAAAAATTCATTATGAATCTGGAGAACTTCAGAACCTTAAAGGTAACACCTAAATTAAGCAAAGAGAAATTATGTGAAGAGATTCAGCAATTGCACTAACCAGTATATTAAATGACAAAGAATAATTTGGGGTCATGCAGAAAAGCTGTTTCAGATGCATTACTGTTCTTGAAAAGAGTCACTACATACATGGGCAACAGTGATCCAGTTGGCAGAGACGATTTTGATTTTTAGAATATTAAAATAAATAAATAAATAAAAGTTTATCCTCACCAGAGGCTCTTAAATTTGACTGCCATGGGACAAAGTCCTCACTTGCATCTTCACATGATTAATAGAACTGGTTAGAGATAGATGATTTACAAAAGGGATGAAAAAGAAAGTCGCAATGGTTGCTGATGTGAGGAAATTATTCTAATAAAGACACAAGCCAAAGATTTCTTATAATTGAGCAAATGGGACATAAAACAACAGAAGAAATTCAGAATTTAATGAATGTAAAGTAACCCACAGGATAGCTTTTCCTATTCCTTAGCAACCTATGCAATGTTGTATAACTGACATTACTCCTCTGCAGGAAGGAGAAGTTGGATTTCACAGATGCTTCTATGAACATACCATCTCTGTACTTCACAGGAGGGGTGGGGAGTGGAAAAAGAGAGGAAAAAGGAAAAAAACCCAAGGTCAAGATAAAGAAAACATTGTTACTTTACAAATTCATAGTACACCTTGTTGTTGTAGTTCTTCCACTGCTCCAAAAGGAGAATGTGCTCCATACAAGAATGTGGAAACACAGAAGAAAATAGGGATGGGCAAAGACATACAACAGCTTTCACCAAGGAGATTGGTTGGATGCAATGACCTGATGTCCAGATGAAGATCAGTGACAAGAAGTGTCCCTCAGGGGGTCCACACTGGGACCTATTTAGTATCTTCATCAATGACATAGTGGGATTGAGTGCACTCAGCAAGTCTGCAGTAGTGAACTTGATAAGCCAGAGGGACAGGATGCTATTGTGAGGGACCTGGACAAGCTTAAGAAGTGGGCTCATGTGAATCTGAGGTTCAGTAAGGCTAAGTGCAAGGTCCTGCACTTGGGTTGAGGCAACCCCCAGTATCAATGCAGGCTGAGGGATGATCAGATTGAAAGTAGCCCTGCGGAGAAGGACTTGGAGGTATTGGTGGATGAAAAATTAGACATGAGCCAGCAATATGCACCTGCAGGCCAGAAAGCCAGCTGTGTCCTGGGCTGCATAAACAGAAGCATGGCCATCAGGTCAAGGGAAGTGATTCTGCCCCTCTGCTCTGCTCTGGTTAGACCCCACCTGAAGTATTGTGTTCAGCTCTGTAATCCTCAGCACAAGAAGGACATGAACCTGTTGGAGCAAGTCCAGAGGAGGACCACAAAAATGATCTGAGGGCTGGAACACCTCTCCTGTGAAGAAAGGCTGAGAGAGTTGGGGTTGTTCAGCCTGGAGAAGAGAAGGTTCTGGGGAGACCTTCTTGTGGCCTTTCAGTAATTAAAGGGGCCTGTCAGAAAAAACATGAACAGTCTTTTCAGCAGAGCCTCTTGCAACAGGACAAGGGGTAATGGTTTGAAACTGAAAGAGGGTTGATTCAGACTAGGTATAAGGAAGACATTCTATACAATGAGGGTGGTAAAACACTGGAACAGGTTGCCCAGAGAGGAGGTAGATGTCCCATCCTTGGAAACATTCAAGGTGAGGTTGGACAGGGCTCTGAGCAACCTCATCTAGTTGAAGATGTCCCTGCTCACTGCAGGAGGGCTAGACTACATGACCTTTGAAGTCCCTTCCAACTCAACCCCTTCTATGATTTTGTGATAAAGAAATGCTAATGTCAATAGAAAGGGCTTCAGCAGCTCACACACTTGAAGTCTTTGTTAACAGCTAAGACCCTGTGAGGATGCACACTGGCTCTTCTGCACTTCCTCCAAATGACAACAAGTAGCTGCACACACAACTTGTTGGAAAGGGCAAACTGCAATTTTTAAGATTTTTTTTTATTTATTTCTAACTTCATGCAAGTAATTTTTGTATGTAAATTCATTACTGTTAGGAATTCATATATCTGAAGCATCACTTCAAGCGAACTGGTACGTCCTGGCTACGTGTTTTCTTCTCCCTTTAACCGAATAATTTATCTTCCTCAAAAAAGAGGGCTTTAACCTTTAATAGTCCTTATTACACTTAAATTGATCTTAAAAAGAGAACACTTCACTTTATAAGATCTTGAATAAAATGAATGTAGAAACTGTTAGTACACTGCACAGTAAAGTAATCATTCATATTTATAATTTATTTTCTTCAAAATACTACTTGTTAGGTTATTCTATACTTAGGAAACTGATAGGAAATATTTCTTGCCTTTAGAAGAATTTCTGTGAAAAATTACAACAGCTGTAGTGAAGTATAAAACAGAGAACTCAGATCTCTTTCACACCATAAAACATTGAAGCTTGTTAATACACACACAAAATGTTTGCCAATGTCATTTTTGACTGATTTGCAAAGAAGCAGTTACACAAGATCATACTACTTCTTCCTCAAAAGGAAAAGGGTGAAAATATTTTTCCTACATAGCTCTGCTGATGTCTTGGTAAGTCCTGAAATGACCGAGACACACTCATCCTGCAGTATTCATTCAAGAAGAACTTCTCAGCTTGACTCTAGTAATATATATATACAGTAAATAAAGAATCTAAGTTTAAAATCCGTATGTGTCACAATGCCTGAAAGCAGAGCTCTGCATAAGTATTTAAGCAAATGGCCCTTTTGCTACATATAAAAGAAACAACCCTTCAAGTCTAGCCCTTCAAAACTCAAGTTCCCAGTTAATCAGATACTACCACTGTATATTGCTACTGTAATACTTTATTTGACAGCACACTAAAGCCCCCAAAATATAGAATTGAAAGTTGAGTTATAGAAGAATGTGTAGTTGTCTGTAATATTTCCAATGCCCAAATATATTTTGCAATTCCTAATTTACACCATTTATCACGGTAAACATGAGACTGCATGAGAAACCAATTTGTCCCAATGTGTAATGCTTTTTTCCCCTTTGCTAGTTATCTCTTATAGCCCTTACAGATATGTAGCCCCAACCCCTATAAGAGGTCACAAAACAGAACAAGCTCAGAGAAATAACTACCAAAACATGCATGTATGTTTTATATCTGTGTGTGCGTATATACATGAACACACACACAAACATCCATATATATTTGATATATAGAAACACATGTATAAGTGGAGTATTGTCCATTTGTAATTTTTTTTCCCATTCAGAAGATTCAGAAGACATAGGATTATTCACATTCCTGTGTCACTGAAGGTCTTCCTTCTTCCTTGTACAATAATTTGCTGTGGTACCTGCTGTGAGCATGGAGGCCAGATGTTCACCAGCTCTTGTAAAATCAGTTTCCTTATGAAGTTTCTAATCATGAACTTGAGACCCTCCATAGAGTCCTGTTTCTGGCTCATCAAAGATGTTTCTGAACATTAAACTTGGCCATTTAGGTCAACTTAGGCACCAAGAAATGACTTTTACTTTGGTTTTGTATGGTAAAGACTGTTGCTCTGTCTTCCAAGAGCTCAGATGGGAGCAACTACTAAGGCCTGAAAAAACTAAAAGAAACATCTTACAGTGTTTAATTAGAGTTGAGTCATGCTGTGGTCCTATACTTGACATGCACATTCTCTTGTATTTGACATCTATTAAATGTTGAAAGATTTTCTGCAACCTGTGATCTCATAAATCCTTCTTCACTTTTTGAAGCGATGTAATTTTCATAGACATTGCAGAAACAAATTAATAGAGATACAAGATAAATGTTCTTAGAAAGCAAATAAAGACAATGGCTGTGAACATCTCTAGTAGATGGCAATCTTAAGAATTAGATCATAAAGCACTATTCTTTTGATGCAGATTGACTTTTTATGTGTGTCGTGTCATCCTGCAGGAAGCCACAAAGCACAGGCCAGAACACACACTTCCACCTTCAACCTTCTGAAGGGCTGTGTTGGTTTAGAAATTGCAGAGACTTCCATAAGGAAGTTAATTATATAACCAGTACACGCCATTTGACAAATACAGAGAGACATGGTTAAAGAAGGACAGACTTTACAACTTTAAAAAGCTTTAGTAATTAATTTGAAATAGAAAGAGTAGTGTCATTAAAACTAAAAAAAGCATCAATTTTTGTTTTACAGATCAGCAGGCTCACATAATACTTTTAAACAGTCCTGTAGTTAAGAACCTACCTAAGAATCGCATCAAGCCTCAGTGTAAAAATACTCAGCTCATGTCAGATGACTCTTTGCAAATCTGTACGTTCATAACAAAAGTGGTTTGGTTCTTGCATGAAAGATGACAATTGCTATTATGGACCAATATGTTCTCTTCCTATAAAAGCAATACTGCAAAAGCTCTTAAATACTGCAATTCAGAAGACTATGTTGTAGCTTCTCTAAAAAGGGAGATAGATGAAACAACCTGAATTCATTGGAAGGACTCAGTTAATCTCAGAGGGGAAAAATGCAGACCAAAGATGAAAGGAGTTCACAGATTATCTTCATGAACTTAAAAAAACCCCAACTTTTAGAAACTATGTTAATTTAGGTTTTGCAACTGTGTGCTAAAAAAAAAAAAAAAGAAGAGTTACAACAAAAAAAATACTGTAGCAAAATGAGCTAGCAGCAAAAAGCCCAGGAGAGAAAAAACTGCTTATCATGCACTTTACCATTTGCTGTTACAATATTCCAACCTTTTTCATTCTAGATTCAATGTATTAAAAAGATTCCTATTTCTCCTGAAAATAATCAGGGAAGCTGTAATGGTAAACATTCAAAGTTTATTTAAAAACTTTTTTTTTTCTTTTTTTCTTTTTTTCTTTTTTTTTTTTTTTCTTGACAAAACACCTGGAGGGGAAGAAGGCCACAGGCACCCTGTAGTGTTGGACAGCTCTCCAGAGCTGGGTCCTGACTTGGGTCCCTGGACATCTAACCCACACAATTGCTGAAGGGCTACTCCTGTGTCCAGTATGGTCATGCTGGCTTTGGTAGCACAAAGGCAACTGTATTGGACAGGCCTCAGTAGCATAAAATAAGGCTCATCAGCAATATAATCCAAAGGCAGATTTTCAGAGAAAGTATCAAATGTAACCACAAGACTATAGGTTTGGCTAATAATCATGTTCTAGAATATACTATGGATTAAGTAGATTTGCTAGCCATTTGCAGATTGCTAGCTTTTAAAAGTAGGAAACTAAATGCCTTTAGGGCAGCTCAAAAAATCATAAAATCAATCCATGTTGTGATGACTCCAGTTCCTTTTGAGCACAAGAATGCCTTGTTAAAAAACAGCACATGGAAATACATATTCTTTCCTATAGGACAGCCATTCATCATCATGCAGGGGTAGTTCACAACACAGGAATTAAATGCCCAGCTATGTGATTTTATTTAGTTAGGTTTTTTTAATATGGAAGACCTAGAAGCTTAACATAAGTGATAAGGGAAAGACGGCAAAAGAGACAATTTTACAAACCCTCCTTGTAATGTGGTAAAATAGCCAAATACTGTATCAGAAATAATATGTCAAAACAAGCTTGGGGTGGTGGGGGAGGAAAAACGTTATTGCAGCTGGTGCCCAGTCACATGATTTTCATGGATTCCATGATTATAAAGCAAGAATTGTGCTGCACAAACACTGCTAAAATGCTGGCGTAGGAGTATTATTCACATGCTTTTGTGACTGGGGTTCAGCACTGGTGGATGGAAATCATTTTACTTGTCCAGAGATGCTGTCTGCCTACAGAAGCACGTCTGCTTGTGCCGCTGCCTCCCCCTCTGCTTCCCAGCCCCATCTCCCCTCCACACGCCTGCGCACACGTTCACACCCTCATGGGCTATTCATTTTGAAATCGCTATGGTAAGTACAAAGGGCTACAAAGAAAAATAGCAGATGGTCTCTTCAGCTGAGCCATAAGCAGTGCGAAAGAAACCATATAGAACCACAAATAAATACTAATTTTTTACAAGTTTTTAGGGTCACTCCTAGAGTACCTTTGTTAACAGTTGGTAATTTTCTCTCCCTTCGTGAGATTAATACCACTTACAGGACGAATAAAAGCCTGTAGAAGTTATTCTTCTTACACATGTCTTTCTCCTGTTACAAAAACCAGAGCTATCAAGGCCGGTGGTATCAGTGTGTGCACAACCTCAGTTCAGCTGCCACATGCCACTTCAGCAGCCGCAGTATCAGTGATCACTCAAATCACTGCTTACAGTACAATGGCTCCGGCAAACTGAGGGCCAGGAAGAAGGCACCCCCTTCATACTAGGACATTTAAGGATTTTAACTGCACCATCAATATAATCATACATTCGTAAGGGGTCTGAAAATATTGTATAGTTTAATTAAAACATGAATTAATGGATAAAAGCAGAGCTGTTCAAATGGGAAAGCAGCTTTTGGCGGCTTCTGTTCATGTACTGCATTCTGTAAAGGCACAACTAGAGAAAAGTCCAATTTACTGTGTTCCAGTAGCATGCTGACTTTGCCAAGGATAATACTGGAAAACTTTCAGGAAACCTTATACATTCCCCACTTCAACCCCCCCCACCCCTCCCCCCCCAAAAAACACCCAACCAGACAAAAAAAACACCAAAAGCACAATACACCCGGTAACTGATAAATACGAAGAATATCTGAATCATTTCATGTACACAAATAAGAATCACCTGGCTCTAAACAAACTTTAATACACTCAACACTTGGCAATTTTTTCATGCTCATTCTAGAGTCCCCATAAATTTCAATCCCAATATTAATTCTATCATGCACACTGAAGTATGTGGGGAGAAGGAAGGAAACAAGGGAAAAAAGGCATTGCAAACGACATCACAGAAAACTTGCAGTTTGGATCAGGAAAAAAATCAGTTCATAGTTGTCATAAGAAATCTCTTAAAGCCAGAAATTAAGAAATACTTACCTTACAGTGCAGCTCCTTTCACCCAGATGATTTACTTTAGATAAAATACGCTCCCCATCTTCCTTTAAATCCTCTGCTTGTCTCCTTACTTCAACTGAGACTTCCTAAAAGTGGTTTACAGCACAAGTAAGACACCAAGTCATCATGTTTCAGACTCCTGAAAAGTCTATCATTATGGAACCTCTTATTTGTGGGTTTGCTCTGTTTGAATATACATGAAGTCAACAGCATAGCATGTCTTAAGCTTGTTTGGTTTTAAGTGGCACAGTATGCTGGGTGACCTCTTGTGCAGCACGACCAACCTGGCTGCGCTCGAGTTACGGCTCTCCTTTGCTGAGAGCTTAGCATTTATAGAAAAAGCTCACAACTTCCATTTGGCAAAGAAAAAAAAAACCCAAACCAAAACAAATGTGGCAAAGAAGTTACAGAAGAGTTGCTCACATTTTAGAAGAGGCAAGTACACACCAGCTTTTGAGTCCTTGAGCGCGTACTTTAGTTTCTCAGTAAAACGCACAACACCGCTGTTCCAGAATTTTATCATCTCACTATCTTCAAACAACCCCACCCAAAGCATAGCTTTGCATTACAAACGCTGAACCTACAGGAAATTTAATTGCACATTAGCACTGGAATCATCTGAATCATATATGCGAAACAACATCTTTATTTACTTCAATCTGTTGTAAGCATCTTCACTGCACTTATCACCATATTTTCCAGGTGCCTAAACAGGTGTCTGCTTTTTGCCCCAGGAGGCCTATACTGAACTTAAAGGCGCTGACTAATAAACCAGAAATGCATACATGGAATAGAATATATGATGATTTTTCTGCTGGGTAGGCAATTATTTAATAATTTAGTTAATTTAATTTTCAAAATAACTTCCAGGTGAGTATTTCCAGTGCTTGGAATCTCTACCCTAAGTAAATTATCCGCATAGTTAAGTCTACACATAGTTCAAAAATAACTTTTGCAAAACTTAGAGACACAAAAAAATTAAAGAGTCCGTAACTTTTAGAGATATTTTGTTTCTTTTTGAACTATTCTCATTCTACTCCTTGTGTATATACACACACACACACAGAAGTGCTGTGGATGTATATCTATGTATGTATACAATGTTTTTATCAAGAAGAAAAAAAAAAAGGAAAAAAAAAATATACAACTGCATTGCCTCAATTCTTTTCTTGCACAAGGTGAAGTTTAATGCAGATTGAACACATTATGACTCCTTATACCTATTGGGCCATCCTGTAGCAGCTTGAACAACATCTTTTAAAAAGAGAACTTAAAGAGACTTGGTTTCTCTGTTTACTTCCCCTGCCATCTGCCAACCATTCCCTGGCCCTGCTCGGTTAAAAATTAACTTAGTGTTTACTTGCAAGTTGAGCAGACATTTGGCATTTCTCTAAGGAATAAATTTATACATCTTAAATCATGCAAACTGTCATAAAATAAAAGACAAAGCAGTTTCCTTTGTTGCTATAGTAGAGCTTTAACGTTAGCAGGCACATTTTTAATCTCAAAACTTTATTAGGCAGGAATTTTGTTCTATGTAGCTTTTGCATCAAAGCAGTTTAGGAAAAAAAAAAAAAAAGAAAATCCATGGAAAAGGATTAGACCATTAAAAAAAAATGGACAAAAGTAAATACTATTTCTCCTTGGAACATAGTTTCAGAGAACTGACAGCCTTAAAATGGGAAAGGCAGCCACGCTAATGAAGTAGCAGCTCTGGGTGAAGATTGCTTTGATCCTCCTATACTTCTACTGTAAAAAAGAGGATATTATCAAATCAAACAGGTTGTTTTCTTCCATCTGGCTACAACACAGAAGAAATTACTCGATCCAACTTCTCTTTGCTACACTCTGTTCCCGTGCATTACAAACTTTGATCTTCTTCATTTTACTTAAGAGAGCTACCGACAACAATTATTCCCTTACTGACAAAAGGCAGACACATTGTGTTCCTGAACTGGAAATGTTCACAAAAATCTTTCCCCCTCCACCACTCTACTGTCACCCCTGCCTCAGGCAATTTGAAGGAGAATGCAAAAGACACTTGTACCTGTTTGTAGAAATCAGTAGAAGGGGATGATCTGGATCTCTCATGGATATACTGGGCTTTCTCATGTTGTTCATGGCCTGCATCAAGGATATTATCAGCTGAATGGTACCTTCCGGAGCTCCTTGTCTCTATCGGCTTCCGTTGCTCCTTCCACGATGCCTGATACTCTGCAAAGGTTCCCAGGCGCTGCGGCTGTTCGGATTTCAGAATCCTATCAGCTACCTTATTGCTGCTACTGTGGTGGACGTTATCTTTTGAAGCATGTGCAGTTTCAAGTCCAATAGAGGCTGCGCGACCCCTCCTCTCATACCATGACTCTTCTCCCTCTTGTCCGCTGTGAGCTTTCCTATCCGGCCTCTCAGGCTGTCCCTCAGCTAGACTGTAGGGACCTGGTTTCTGTGCTGACTTCCTATATGCAGGCTTACTTGTTTCTTCAAAAAATTTCCACCTATCTGCAAATGAGCCCAAGGCTTCTTCAGATGTATCTGGATGGCAATGAGCACGGCACTCATCCTCTGATATCCCCACCTCATGCATTTTGTCTGGCTCAGAGTAAGACTTCAGTTTTTGCTCCGTTGTGAACCTCTTCCTGGCTCCAATGCGAGAAACGTGATGAGTGCCACACCCTGTAGGGTTTGGTTTAGCTTGTGTAGCCTCAAGGAATCCAGACACATCTTCAGAAACCAAAGCCAATAATGAAGAGTTGTAACTACCAGTTTTCCGCTCAGGTGACCTGGCGAGATATTCAACAGGGCTGGGCTCCAAGTCCCGACGTTTGAAGGACGTTGCCCTCAGAACTCTGGCCTGTGCTTCCTTGAGGTGATCTTTGTAGGTGTTGGTAAATTTAGTGTCTGGGGAGATGGTGACATTTTCTGCCGAATCTGGCTTCCAGGTCTCATTGCACTCCTCTGTTTCAGATGACGCTACTAACGTAGCAGTACTTCTACTTTTCTGCAGCTTTGCTCTTCTCATTTGGATCTCATTTCTCAGGGTTGTTGCAAAACGATCACTCCTTCGTGCCTGTTTAGACAAGTGAGTGTCAAATGGGGCCTGTCGCTCTGTTACCACATCTGGGCTGTTCCCAGACTGTTTTTTCCCTTCCTGAGCTAAAGAGTGCAACATTGGGGTCTTCTGAGGAGAAATCTTGTTACTCTCATCTTTCCCCCAACTAGAATCTTTCTGAGCAGACCTGTTTTCAGTGGAAAGGACACAGCCCTTTACATACTCCTGTTGACCGTACTTAGTTTCGCTTTCCTCAGAGCTGCTCTCAAAGTTTTTCTTTTGTCCAGACTTTTCAGTATGATTGTGTTTTTTAGTTTCTTCTGCTACAGCACACCTAGCATCACCCTCTCTGTCCACTGGGTAATGACTACTGTTCTCACACCCTTTCACTGAAGGTTCCACAGATTGTTGAGGTAGATAGTATTTTGGTTTTTGGACCATTGTGACAACTGCAGGACTTTCATAAGGTCCAAGAGATGCATCAGTCCCCAGTGCAGGTTTCCAGCTGTCGTCCTTGAGTTGTACTGTCTTTGAGCTTCCCTGAGCAGGCTGTTTCGCTGTCACGCAATAATAGCGACTCTGTCCAGTGTTGTCCACCTTCTGTTCAGCAGCACTGTTCAAAGAAGAGGAAGTGCTGAGCAGACTGGCTTGGTTTGGACTGTAGCCATGGAAATGATCCGTAGGTAACTCCTGAATGCCGCTGTAGGACAGATAATGTTGCTGATCTTTAGGTGCAGCAAAGATTCTTGCATTGTGAAAAAAAGTGCTTTCATCACTGTACTGGTGCTGGTGGTGGTAACTGTAAGTAGGCTGTGCAAACCGAACATCGGTGCTGGACAAGGATGACTGCAGCTTGTTCACAGTTCCTGAATTACTATTGTACCTTTCACCAGTCGAAGAAAAATTGTGTTCTGAACTGAGATCAGATTTATGATTTGAGCTGCTGACCCTCCTGTCACATGCTCTGGAGGGCCGCCGCTGCTGCTCCACAGTTTCCAAGTTCCAGTCGCTCCTGGGCTGGGACCGGTTCAGGGCTGTAAAGTGCTGCGTGCTGGCACCCTCTGAGTACACAGGGCCATGAGCTTTCTCATGGCCTTTGGTAGCAGCAAAGCTGTCACTACGAAGAGGTGGAGGTGGAGGGGGAGGAGATGAAGACTTCTTCTTATCAGGAACATACCACACAGGTCCAAAACTGGATCTTCCAGAGCTAGTGAGCTTGTTATCAGGGTGTTCCTCTATTCTAGGACTTCTGTTGTTCTCATATTGGATAGAAGCTGGCAAATACCCAGGTTTGTCCTCTGTTCCACTGTTATCATTCAAGAACTGGCCAGATTTGTTTCCATGCTTAGCAGCTTCCCATTGGCCTACTTTGTACAGCATGCTCTCTGTTGAAGAAGTGTCTGCATTGGAGAGAGTGTGGTCAGGGGTGCTAGAACTCGTGGAGAAAGACCCATAGGCTGAATCCCTCTTATTTTGGCTCCCTAGATGATCAATGCTACTATTAGACCTTGCAGAAGAAAGTCTTCCATACTGGGCTACTTGTGGAGTGTGGTCCCAGCTGTCCATACTTCCCAAAGAGCTGAATTGGTCAGAAGTGCGATGTAGACTTGACTGATCCCACGAGTTTGACAGGTCATGAGAAGAACAACTATGGTAGGAAACAAAAAGCCTCGGCGTAAATATACCAATCAAAAAATGCCACAATGTAATTATAAATATATAGCCACCAATTCTACTAACGTTAGTTAGGATCCACCTGCATAGCAGTTACTCAAAACAAACAATTTAATAAAATTGGAAGTTTGAACACAAAGTCAGGGCTTTATCTTTGCCACTGATTCAAAGCTTCAAACCTTAATTACTAATTCAACTTCCCTTTGCAAGTTTACCACTAAGTAATACTTATTTAAATCCTAGAAGGGTCCCCTCTCCCTCTGCAAACTGTTGATTTTGCTGACTTTACTTCTAGACAAATTTAGTTTGAGTTCCCTTTTTCCCTGGACAAACACCAACTTATTTTTCAACTTATTTTCCAGGCACCCTGACTCTTCCAGCTATTAAAACTCACTTATTGCCCCATTCACCTTTTGTAATCTCACCCTGAACTTCTTCAGCCCACAAAGCTATTCCCTTGTCCTTGCTTATCTGAATCTGCCCATTCATTTAGTATTTTCATTTCTAAATGGATGTTCACTACATTTGCCTGAAATGCCACCACTGTAGTTCTGAGCCTCCACATGCACCTTACCACTGTTGTTTCAAACCACTCTTAAGTTGACACCCTGTGCTGGTTTTAGCTCGGACAGAGTTATTTTCTTTCTAGTAGCTTGTACAATGCTGCATTTTTGGATTTAGTGTGAGAATAGACACCCATACAAGAATGTCATTCAATTCCATCCAGTTCCACAACACTGACAGGAAAATCTCAGGAGAAGCCAGAGCAACGTAAGCTCTCCATGGCCAAAACTAAATTTCTGACCTTTCTTTAAGAATCCTTACCACCACCAGTTCCTCTCTGCCACTCTTTCCTCTATAGAAACATCATGTTTGACACTGTACTTTCTCTGGATCATTTGCCTAGGACACAATATCAATATCTTGCTCCTTCTGGTTTTTGGTTTGTTTTTTTTTCTACCCAATTAGTTTTATTCTGTTTTCTTTCTTTTTTATCTTTCACAGCACCCACCTCCTGTCAATCCAACACAGGAATACAGAGAAAAAAGTTTTTTCAATTATTCTCATCACATCTCCCTGTTTGAACTTCACTGGCAGCCACTCCTGCCTTTATATACCAAATTCAAATTCTTGCCCTCACATGCAAACCCTCTTGGTAGAAATCCCAGAATCATTCCACTTCCCTGCAGCTATAATTATACGAAGCATCTATCATATCTCGTGTAGTAAAGAAACCCGTGAAGCTAGCAATGAAATTAGATTAGTCCACAGTAACACAACACAAAGAACAATGTTTTTTTTTTTTTCCTGTCAAAAATATTGTAAAGGTCAACTCAACAGTTCTTTGGAATTCAGTATTAACATGAGAATTGCTTTTTCCCACCCTTTATTACTATAGCCTTTGTAACTTTTTATACAATGTGGTCAAGTGCAAGTTACATTAAATACAGTATACCTTGTGCTTATTTTCTAAAAGCATTTTATTAACAAGATATACTAGCACTAGCCTCATCTTGGGGGCTTTTTATTGTTTCTTTCTTTCAACATTTTAAAACATCTTGTGAAATACCTCAGCTCTTAAATGTCAACTTAAGCAGGAACTGTGGTTCATGTAGCAAGTGTTCTGGTCATTATTAGGATCTCCTTCATTAATGAAGAACGCAATCCGGATATTGCTGAGACTTGCTGATACTTATCCCCGCCTTCAGTAGTAAGGAGGTACTTGTCATCAGTAAAAATAAATACAACCTGTGTGCAGAAAAGCTGCAATTTACAAGTCTCTTGTAAATCTGCTGGTATCAAATGTAGACCAGATATCGTCTGCGTAAGACGTCAAAGCCCTGCTAGAAAATGCCTAATGAAATCCCAGCAGATGCAGAAAAAGCTTTAAAGAAAGGACAGGAAAGTTTCTGAGAATGTGTTGTTCAAAGCATGGCCTCCTCTGTGGGGCAATCATTCCATGAACCCTGACATGGAGGAGAGTCCAAAAGCCATTTCTCTGCTCGAGCTTGGCATCCCTGGATATTCTTCTCTCAATGTTTTGTTTGTTTTTTTTTTTTTTTTTTTTTACAGTGGATTCACAAAAGCACCTACACCCAAGCACTGCTGGTTGAAGTCTGACAGGTAAAGTCCAGGTATAATCTACAAACACCATCCTTGGCCACTTTGGCCAGTAAGTACCACTCCCAACCCTGAGGCATGAGATTCTGATTCTGGTCCCTCCCAGAAATGACATCATCTCAGCAATTCAGACCACATGGGATCACAGAACAAATGTACCCGACCCTAATTGCACCATAAACTCCATTTAAGAAAGCGTTCTCAAAGCATGCTTGCCTCACACCCACACCTGTAGGGCCAGAATGAAGTAGAAGAGGTTGTTCGTTTGAACTGCACACCAAGGGGTGCAGGAAAAATGAAAAGAGGGGAAAAAAAAAAAGAAAAAAGGGTCTCTTCCATGGTCCATGGGCTAAGAAAAACATCTGAATCTATGTTGTTAAGTTATGACTGCTGTGAAAAAGACTGCAGCAGATTCACAAAGGGAAAGTAAGGAACCAAAAGCTTACAAGGTCTAACTCTGTAGGCTTGCATGAGTGTCATCTAGACCTGGCCTAGTACTCCCAAAAAAGTTTTTTGAATAAAAGTTGCATGATAAAAAATACACATATAGTGGTGGACATGAAGAGCTGGACTCCAGATCTACCCTCTCTCCTATGTACAGTGGTAACAATTTTTTCTAATGCACGTCTTCCTCTAGCTTTGCACTTTCTCAAAGGTCCAAATTCAGCAGGCTGACAACCCCCTGCTCTCCACCAAATCCAATTACCCATAACTTAATCCAGCATCTACCTAGGTAGTAAGGGCAATTTTGAGAGGGTTGTTTTGTTCAGCTACACCCCATTCCCCCCCCGACCCATCCCCCCCAAAATCCAGGTATATTTTGCTTGGAAGAGAGCAAAAGAATCTCTCCCTCTGATTGAATTCTCCATGCTTTACAAGTGATTTAGTTCTCACTCTCACAGAGAGAATGCAGACAGGCACATTCAGAAGAGATTTTAGGCTGTGAATACCAATCTCAGATGCTTAGGCTCAAGGAAGGACAAGAAATTCCAGAAATAGCCCAAGGATGAGATCCTTGGGCTAGAAATATCCCCTCCTTGGGCTACTTCTATTATCTCATTGCATACTGCTGCTTTCAGCTACTGATTGCTGTGCCTCTGTTCAGCTTGGTGCTTGACTTAGAGCTCGGGGTGCTTCTCAGATTGTAAATTGTGTTTTCAAAGTGTGGAATCTCTGAAGCTCCTCGCCTTCTGTTTTTGCAGACAGCAAACCCAAAGAGCCCTCCTCTGCAACTGGGATCCTCAAAATACCCAAACCTTTAGTTTGACACTCTGGGACTGCTGGGCCTCCAGTAGCTACAGTCTGAGGTCAGCTCTGCCACCGAAACTGTCTCGGGCAACAGACAGATCTAAATACATCACCTTTCAAATGGGCAGCACAGGCAGCTTAAGGGGTTCACAGGATGGCAGTTCCCTGGGAGCCCTGAAACTAGGCTGTGTTAAATTTACTAAATCTTTCAGCAGCATGTGAGAAAGCAGAATTTGCCCTTTTTATTAACACTGATATCTACAAGCAGTTGCTGCTACTTCTGACACGTGAGGGTGAGAGGATTGCTCTACTCCCCTCCCACGTTTCCTTTACACCCACAGTTTCCTGTCCAAAGATCATTTGAAGCTGGCCTTGGGCCAAATTAATACTGGTTTTCCTTTAACAATAAATAATTATATTATAAAGTATGTAATATAATTCAATTATTTTTAAAATAGTTGGGAAGTTCTCAAGAAAACAAGGTAAAAATGACTGCAAAACCGACAGGAAAAAATATATTAAAATAAAAGCTTAAAATAGAAATGTTCTTCTGCTTTACCTACCATGAAAAATTAACATCAAGAAAAGTAATGATGGAGAATGTACAGCAGTAAGTATAGAAAACACAAGCCTACTTTCTAAACTGGGATTGTGTACCAGACTCATTTTTTTTACTGCCCAGTTTAACTATAGCTCAATGGGGACTGAGAAGAAAAAAAAAAACAAAAACAACAAAAGAAAATAAAAAAGTGACTTCTGTGAAAAAGCTGAAGAGTGTCACCTATGAGCAGAAAACAAGAACCTGTAACCAGACATAAGCAGGTGTTACCTAAAATTTCCACAGCTAAAACTGCCAACCTCTCTCCCCTAGTGCTGGATGAGAGCTAACAAATATTAAGGTGCTTTAAACAGAGATTAAAAATCCTTGGTCGTACAGCCTTACTAAACAAGCAGGAGCACACCTGTAAGGAAGATCGGATTACAGAAAGACAGTTTAACTAATAAAACCAGTAAGACCTTCAAGTCCACCAGGAAAACATTTGGCACCTTCCCTTTAGGAAAAGGCTTTTGAATAGTTCGAAGTAATATTTTTCAATTTCTTCTCCCTTTACTATTTCATTTTCAGTATATTAATTTTGATGGGTTTTTTACACTTACAAAGCTGCAGGATTTTACCAGTGGACACTGAAAGGAAATGCAGAGCAAGAAACATAACCTTTTGCCTGTCTTTAAAGTTAGCTTCTTACCTGTCAATCACATGCACATATCGCATACTGTTTCTGAAATCCACTCATCCATATGTCAAACTTCCCATGCTCCCCCTTCAAGCACTGAAAGGACAGGCAATACTAAAGACGTATAATACAACAATTCTGCATTCATGGTTTAAAAAAAAAACAAACCAAACCCAAACACTCAATGACATGACCTCCATTATTACTGTCTCGCTGTTGAAGCTTAATGCGTGTAACTTAAGGAGAGACTCACCTTGCATGATAACGTGAGTGCCAGGAAGCACAGGCATTGGATGAGGAGAGGTGTGACGTGGCTGTCTCGGGTTGACTTTCTGTAAATTTGGTCGCATGCCAGGAGTGAGGCCTGCAGGCTAGGTCATTCCTTCTGAAAATGAGAGAGGTGGAGTGTACTAGGTTAATGCAAACAGTTCAGTAAGGTGACACATAGCAAATAATCCACCAGGGCAGTAGTCAAACGCTACACAGGTAGGACAGTGGCATAATGACTTTAAATGACAAGTGAGACAACTTTCTACATGCATGCCAGTTTTGAAAAGACACCAGTATTCATTTAAATGGCTGACATGCAGCAAAACATCGATACCCTCCAAGGTCTGTGCTTGGGGTGTTGTGTTTGTTTTTCAGTTTTGGTTGGTTGTTTTTAATTTTTTTGTTGTTGTGGGGTTTTTTTTATTTATTTATATTTTTTCCTTTTTTTTTTTTTTTTTTTTTTTTTGGGG
>JANHGN010006026.1:20034-53392 GCA_024605025.1 Megaceryle maxima
GGGGTGGGGAGGGGGTGAGGTGGTTTTTATGAGGGGCAAAGACAAGCAAACAAATTTTAAAGTACCTGATACATATCTAGAGTTTTAAAGCTAAAGCTGATACTGAGACTTATGACTCTTTTACAACATGACAACATCACGGTAGGGCTTTGGCAGTTTTACTGTAGATATGTGCTTATGGGAGGAGGTGGGAATAAAAGAGTTAATGACAGGAAGGAATAAAGCCATGTACTTTGTTTCATACAAGATAGTAACTGATATAACCAATAATATTAACTCCAGTCAAGTTCTGCTTCAGTTCTTGAAATGTTTGGCACCCCAGGTATGCAAAAGGTTTTTGTTTTTAAAGACTAAACCTCAAAAAATAGTTCAGCAATTCATGCAAGTCCCCAAATATCTACTTGGATATCACCTCCAAACGTACATGCTCATGTAACTGAAGATGTTCCTTCTTAGAAGTACAACAAAGAGTTGACAGAGCTCAGTACCTTGCAGACCCTTCTGCAAAACTGCTCTACACTCCTCTGGCCCTTCCTTCTGTTCAGGAATTAGTAACAACAGCTTATACTTCCTTCCAAAGACTTGCTGTTTGTAACACCTCTCATCACTCAAGAAATGTGTATTCTTTTTTCCTCCAATGTTAAGTAAGCCTTCTAGGTGGAATTCAGCTACTTCTGTTTCAGTGAGCAAATGCCAAGCATGGGCCATTGGTCTAGACCCTCTCAGTCACTCAGGAAGAAAACAGCAACATCTTGAAGGTAGTTCATCCTGCCCTTCTCTTTGGCTCATCCTGGAGGAAGTGTCATTTAAAATTTAGATGAGGTATAAGGTGAGACAAATTCCATCCTTCCAAGTCACAGTCTGAAACAAAGGCTTATAGGACCTTAGCTCTTGAGGAGTTTTCTTATGCACTTATGTATTTATGAAGTTATTACTGCAAGGTTAAGTAATATGTCTAAGTTACAAAAGTAATTTGCCAAGCTGATAAAGTGTTCCCTATTTTCAACTTGAAGTCTAAAGGCAGATCTGCATTTTTTTTTACTCATTTTTCTTCTCAATAAATTTGGGTTATCAGACAGCCACTGGATTTACAGAACAAAACTAAAGCTCATTACAAAACCCAGCAACTTCAAAACAGGTCAAATTTCAGTATACGGGCTTTCTGCAGCACATTCAGGAAGATCTGATGAATTCAGTAATGAATTGCCTTTCCAAACACTGCATGCAGGATTACTAAAGGAGAGTAATAATTCTACAGGGAAGCTGCAATTTTACTAAGAAGTGTAGCATCATTACTGTCACTAAAACAAAGAAGTAACTGTTTCCACAAACAAAAGCCTACTCTTCCCAGCATGATAAAAGAGAAAACAGTTAAGCAGAGCATCACTATGTTCTTCTTTCTTGGTAGGATATGAAATTTAGAGGGTGACTGGAGGAGCCCAATTACTCTCAGTACAAACAAATGCAAAAGATCCACTGAGCCATGCACACGATGGGTCCCAGATGCTCCTCCCATACTTCAAGGGCTCCAAGCCTGAGTCCACATGTGAAAAAAACATCATTCCACTGTTCAGCTGCACAAAAGATTGAAAGGTTTTTTTTTTTTCCACCCCTACAACTTACCTCTAATGGTACCCAATACCAGCTCGTCAACCCCCAAATACCTATTGAGGCGAATTCAATAGACCTCCTGGGCATCAATTCAGCAATATCTATTATGAGACAATTACTATTCCATGATGCTTCACTAAGGAAACACAAGGCTATAAATCTAGCACAACACAAGCAATGGTTGGAGTGTAAGGAAATGAGGGTTGGGAAGAGGGCTTCTGCAACAGTTTGCTATGGGCTGGCAAAAGGTAGGAGGAGTCGAATCAGTGGGAAGGAACAGATGGGATGCACTTGTAAAGTCAGTACTGTACCTCATGGAAGTTCTCAAGATCTTCATAAGATAGTTTCTTGCTACATGAACATCATTTTCAGATGGCATTTTCTGTGCTACAACATCCATCACCACTTTCATCTTCCTGAGCCGCCAAGCAAGGGGAGGAACAGACTAGACTAAGTTGTGACACGAAGCAAATCAAGTGGACAGGAACTTAAAAATTCTGTCTTATTTTTTGTATTTCTGGACACACATGTATCTTTGAGAAGTTCTTTTTAAAAAAAGACATAATAGTCAAAACAGCCTAAAAATACTGGTGGGATACCTAGAAGATGGAATCATGTAGACACCTTGAAGTCCACAACATGACTAAAAATCAGTTTACTGTGCATAGTCAACATGCCTTCTGCCACATTCTCACCATTTAATTACATCTGCTATGTCCTGCACTTCAAGAAAACATTTTTTTACCAATAAGTGGAGCACAGCATGAATTTTGACTACAGAACTCAGCACAAATAGGTAGAAGGACTGGAAAGAAAAGGTTAAAAGACTCAAACCAGGAATATTTTGCAGGCAAGTAAAGATGCTGGAAGCTGAGCATTTAGATTCTAATGTAATACCTCTGTATTAATTCTGAGTGACAGAATGAGATCATCTGAATCTACAATGCAGAAAACCTCTAGCATTAATGGAAGCATTAATAAAAGCATTTCACTGAGAGTATCTTTCTACCAGTGCTTTTACAAAAGCCGCTGGAAGAAAAAGGCTGATAAGCTTTGAAGATACGATACAAAGGGGACCCCCCCCCCAAACAATTTCTACTGACAGTAAGCAGTCTCTTAGATAGTGGTCTCAGTGGCATGTGTGTGAAAATACTGTAGATATAAAACAACATTTCTCATCAATTTAACATTAATTTTTAAAATAAATCTGTCCTTTTATAGTTACTACTTGGAAGTTATTAAGAAAGACATTCTGAATTTCACAGGCTATAAAGTTTAGAAATAGTGGTTTAGAATGCTGCAGCAATACTGAGGAGGTTAACTGGGCGGGGGGGGGAGAAGAGTTAAAAAAATGTAATTCCTTGATCAAGAGAGAAAAACAATTAAACTGGACAAGCAGATTTATCTGTAAACAACAAATGCCAGAAAATATCTTAAAAATTAAAAGTGACCAGGAAATTAATGAAGTAACTGAACTACCTCAGCATACACCAATAATAGGAATGAATACAAGCCATATCCTCTGTTTTCAGACACACTCTGAATTCCTGTAGGTACTCCCCAGATAAAAGACCAGCACATACAACAGAGGCATGTGTTTCCCCCTCCGTATCCAACAGAATTTGTTTTATTCTCATCTACCAAAGAGCACCTTGTTGTAACCCTATCGTACTGGCTTTTGCATTTGGAGACCCAAAGGCAAAGGAGGACAGGCAGTTCCAGGGACCTGCACTCAGGTGGAAAGCGAATGTAAGGATTTTTTTGGCTGTTAATGCTTCATCCCAGCCCCCTGCTGACTTAATGAGGATGGAAGGCTTGGCTGCTGGCTCCTGTGTTAAGCATAAAGCTGCACATCTTTTGTTGAAAGCAGCAGCAGCTACACGTGAGCAGGGCTGTAGAGTGTTTCCAAAACAGAACACTGGCTTTTCATCCCCCTCATCCACCTCCTTACTGGCCACTTCTCTTTAGCTCAAAGGAGTATTTTTCAATACCAGCAGCAGTAACATACCCACACAGACACCCTCTGATTTGCCTCATGCACAAGGTAATGAACAGTTCCTATGGATATTTTTTCAGGTAAAACTCTGGAAATGTGAAAATGAATGGAGTGAAACTAATGGGGCATTTTAACGAGGACTGCCCAGCCAATTCCTCTTTTAAAGGCTATCTTCTGGTACCACATGTCCTTATGTTACTCAGAATTTACCGATCCATACAATTCTTTTTCACATTAAATCGAAATAATTATTCAAAATGGCTTGTAGAGAGTGGAAGAAATTCCTTCTCACTTCACAAAAAAGCCCCCCCACAGCGGGTTTCACTTCTGCTGATAAAGGCAGCACAGAGCTGCCATGAGGAGACCTCCAACACCTACGTACCTTGTCACCTGCCACTGCGGGCACAGCAGCAGGAGGCAGGCAGGGCCCCACCACCCCCCAAACCAAGCTCCTCACAGTGAAGGCATCTACGCTGAACATCCAGTATTGCCCAGCTCCAGCTAGCTCTCCTGTCTGCTTGCTACTTAACTGTCTCTCATGCCAATTAATCTGTCCTCAGGACATTAAGGTAGCACACTGGGCTGTGACCCCCAAGTGTCACACAGGAGTATTTTTATTCTGGTGGCTACAGCTCTGAGACTGCAGAATTCACCACACCACTTTGTATGTGAGGCACTGAAACAGGTTGCTCAGAGAAGTTGTGGATGCCTCCTCCATGGAAGTGTTAAAGGCCAGGTTAGATGATGATCTCAGCGACCTGGTGTCCCTGCCCATGGCAGGGGGTTTGGAACTAGATGATTTTTAAGGTTCCTTCCCAAGTCAAACCATTCCATGATTTTAGGATTCTAAATCAGTAGTAATCATTTATAGTCAGGATTCCCTATGGCACATCTAACCAGAACCAGGCATTTGATGCCAGACTTTGCAAATGCCAGGCTTCCTACTGCCCATCTGCATCAGCTGCACCAGGAAATAAAACCTGGGTTTAGGCAAGAAGTCCCAATGCTTCTAATTTAAAAGTAAGAACACAGTGGTGAGTCAGTGGCCTTAGTGAGAACTGAGCTGTATCTACAAAAAACTGTTATGCACTGTCAGCAGTAATTAGTTAAAGTTAAAACTATTGTAATGATTACTTATATTAAAGATCCCTTTAAAAAAATATATTCAGTTTTCAGTCACTTTAGTTTCTACAGAACATTTCTTCTTACAAAGCTGCAGACCACTGCCGTGGTACAGTCCATGTGTTTCAAGGCACAGTGTCCCTGCAAGCCCCAGAATGTGGAAACCAGTTAATGTAGTTAAAGTGAACAGCAGGTATCAAAACAAAAATTCTTCTCTTTCCATTCATAGAATCATAGAATTGTTCTGATTGGAAATGACCTTTAGGATCATCAAGTCCAACAATATTCACCAGGATGCAGCACCAAAGAAATTCAGGATAGCTGCAGCACTGAGATAAAATGGAATCCTACATATGCTTGAAGGTCAGATGCACAGTTCAATGGCTTTCTCAAACAAGAAGCACACTCAGATGCTGCATGTACCAAACAGTACCTCTTCACAAGGTGCCCTCAGATTGTGTCAAAGCCAAATAAACCAAATCATGATGCAGTTTTTTGTCTTACAGAAAAAAAATCCTGTTACACATTGTTAAGATGGCCAGTTACAGTGTTGCCCCACGCCAGCCATGCAAGTTAACTACAAGGTGTTCAGTCTTCGGGCTCTCCTCAGCAAACCACTCATCCACTGTTTTTTTTTTAATCCACACAGGGAAAATGCCAAGAATTTGTAGTGACAGCACAGGTGCCCTTGCTTGTCCCATTATAAATCCCAAACCAGCTTCACAGTTCCCAGCTTTCTCACCTCACCTTCTTTAAAACACTAGACCAGACACACCAAGACTTTGTAAACTTACCTTTTTTTAATGTACAAATTTTTATGTGAGAAAAAAAAAAGTCCTTCCAAGCCATGTCTTTTTTTATTTTATTTTTTTTCTCCTCTGCAGTTCACCAATCTCATGTTCAATGGATTAAAATATACTAGAAGACCAACACATCATGCAACTAAACTGGTATGCAAAAAAAGCCACTGTAATAAACTACTAAATAATTTAATTTATTTGGATTTTTTTCTAGTCTTCTGAATCCTTGGTGGAAAAAAGGAGGCTGAAAACCACCGTGAAGCTGCAGCTACCTGCTGGGGCCTCAAATAAAAAGAAATTAATAATGTCGCTATTTTTCATTCCAAAAATAGTTCAATGTATTTTTCCCTGCAAATTGGGAAGACTTCACCCAACTGTCTAACCTGGAAGCTCATGATTAGAACAGAGTGAATTTTTTTTTTTTTAATTAAAAAAAAGGGCAACACTTCTTTGGTCAAAATGTCTCCCTTTCCTTTTCCCTTTCCTTTTCACTTTCCTTCCCTTTCCCTTTCCTTAAGATAAACAACATTCCTTTCTAGGGAGTACTGAAAGGAGTCATCACCTTCCATAAAAGACTTTAGGTGTTTTCTCACTTAGGTAATTATATTCACAGAATTCAAATTACTTCGTGTTACATTAATCACCACTGGCAAATCTAACGTGGAAATGCAAGTATGTAAAATTTGGCAGAAGATTAAGGTCCAGCAGTAAAACTATACAAGGGATGTGAACAGCTTCTTGGGTCATTCTCAATAATTAATACATCCAGGAGTTATCCTAATCTAGGCTCAAGCAGTTGTTATCAACTCCACAAAGAAGCTTTAGGTTAAGTGCAACACAATCCCCTCCTCCTTTCCCCTTGGCATTTTCAGTGTTGTCCTGCCTCCCAACATACTTGTCTACATCTTTGGATGTAACAGAAAACCAAGCAATGGGTAGAAATGATATTAAAAGAAGGACAAAGAATGCAAAACTTGAACATTTTCCCTGAACACTAAGTTACTCTCCCACTTTATTTCTTCCTCTTTTCTCTGAAAATGGAGAAAGGCAGTGGTGTGTATGTGCAGAAGAATATGAGAAGGTAGGAAAACCCACAGAAACCCCCCTGAAAATTTTCATGCAACAACTGTATATTAAAGAATCCCCCCAAAATTAAAAAAAAAACAACCCTCCCACAGTGTATTTTGAAGTAAACCTTCACTGTCACTCATAACCAATACTGATTGTTCAAAGTAGTTTTAAATACATATATTTACATACACACACATATATATCCATACATACATGAGACGTGTGTGTGTATATATATATATATGAGCACACATATATGCAAAATCACTTTTTCAACTTCTCAAAACATGCCCACAAGTTCTCCGTCCAGATTGATGGTTTTGCACTTCAACCACCAGTTTCTGGTTTTCCCAATATACTACTGAAGCCCTGCTAAAACCAGCTTTCTGAATTTGCCTCCCTGCTCCTTTCTAGAGCACCACAGCCTCAACTGCTTTTTCTAAAGTACACTCTATGGCAGCATTCATGTCTATCCAGGAGAGCCTTAAATGTCCTTTCAAAGAGGGACAGGAAATTCGGCCTTTGTTTGGGTGAGCCACACAGTGACTGCATAAACCCCTCTCAAAACCCAGCAAACAGGGGGCCTTTCTACCAGAGGCCTTGAAATTTTGAGTTGACTGTGTGTCACACCCTCACTTCTATAGAGATTAAATTTAAAATGTTTAAAATCTGTGTTCATGGTGAACAATAAATCTGAAAAACTACTGGTAAATATCATCATGGTAAGTGTTTTAATCAAATACCTTTCACATTTGCAGATCTATAATGAGCTCTATAAAAACAACACACACCATCTCTTCTCTTTCATACTTAATCTATGAATAATAAAAAAAAAAATTAAAATCAATGCTTTCACATCACAACTGATCAAATGCTGCTTATATAATATTTAATAAGCTAGCAGGCAAGCTCAATAGTCTAGGAAAATGAATTTACTGGTGGAGCTCTTAATATCAGAAATCATTACTGTTAGTTTGCCAACTGTGCACTGTTTTCCAAAATAAACACAAGAAGGCTGACATACACAAAGTCAAATTACTACTGGCAACACTGGAGCCATACCAGAGATTTTGTTTCAAGAGTCTGCTACTCTCCATTAACAGCAGCACTCACCCCATCTGTTGGTCAGAATCACCTCTCATAGTGTATTAGCACCCATTCTTTCAGGAAAATCCCCTGTGACTTACTTCAGTGGAACAGGGTGAACCAATGATAAAAACTAATCAGCTTGGTATATGAAAAAATGCCGACCTCAGCCATCTGATCCCCACTGCCTACATCCCCTTGTCTGCTCACAGCTGGATCAGCCACAGGCAAAAAACCTCAGACCCCCAAGACTGTGAACGTAACAAGGACAGACATAAGAACTGCAGAAGATGAACAGCTGAGAGAGAGAAGAGTTAATAGTCTCAAGGAACAATGAAACACATGTATAGAAATTAAAAATAAAGAACAAGATTTTAAAGCAAAGAAGAAAGTGATTAGTAGGCACTGTCATCCTGAAACAAACCTGTGACTGCCTGAGCATATTCAACTCTTTCCAAAATTTAAATGATTTCGATAAGCAGAAAAAAAGAAATTAAAATTGGGTTCCTAATCAACTTTGTGAATTACTCTAACTTACCGAATAGTAAAGCATTATACTTTTTGGTTAAAATGTATATTATATTATATACATATACACACACACATATATATTATATACACATATATACAGACATATCTATTATATGTATATTAACACATTATAGTTGAAGAAAATTGTGTCTCCATTTAGGAAAGTTGTTAACAACTGAATAACCACGAAGCGCTGAACAAGCCTGGATAAAACCAGCCCACCCAATTCCTAATCCCTAGCAATTACAGAAGCTCCTTGCAACAGATTTTTGTATCCTTATCTTATCCCTGGATGGAGTCACCAGAGGATGGAGTCACCAGAATGACTCCCCCTGGAGTACTGTCACCACCTCCATCTTTGCATCCTTTCCTCTCTCCAGCCCCCATTCCATACTTGTTTGGGGTTGACTATTCCCACTCTTCCCTTCCCAAGAACATGACAAGTTTATACTCCCTTCACAGGTCAGTTCCTACACAGTCTTTTCCCACCTGTGTTTTCAAGTTGACAGCCTGACAGGTTTTTATGTGGATCTACTGTAGTTTCAAGAAGGCAAGTTGCAAGTCATCAATCAAGGTGATGCTGTAGTCAATAACTACTACTAGTTTAAAACATGTTAACTAGTTAAAAACATATTAACTAGTTACTAGTACTAGGTACTAGTTAAAACATGTAGGAAAAACTGGCTATGTATTAAATCCAGTGTCTCAGGCTATTTAATTATGTTAGATTTAAGGGCTTTATCAATGGCTGTAAGAATTATTTAATGATTTAGATAAACTGCTTTTAAAATCTGTTTAGTTTAGGGACAATGTGTAGGCCTGAATTCAAATTAGGCTTCAGAGCTGAACCTTCCAAAACCTACAAAATTTTAATATATCTACATGTAACCTCCCCCCTACCCCCTGCCATTATGAGCTAACAGTCAACATAGTATGCCTGAAAAAAAAATTTATATAACTCCTCACCATGTGTGGATGTGTGGATGTATTGGCTGACCTTCAACAAGAATGAAGAAAATGCAGGAAGACAAGTATCTGACTTCTGTTCCATCAGAATCCACAGGACATTTCAGAAGTACATAAGACAAGATCACCATATAAAATACTCTTCTCAAAAAGAAATCTCTGATTCTCTCAGCTCCCTCTGCTCCAGTCCACCCAATCCCAATTTACTCCTGACATACTTTACACTCGCAATTTTGCTTTTCTCTCTTTCTCTCTTCTACAGGATCCTGTAGACCTTAAAAGTAGGATCTTGATCTCTGTAATAATCTTGCTCTCAACACCTCTGGATTCACTGTACCATAACTATATATTTCCATGCATAAAAATGAAATCCAACCTGTCTTTCCTTAAGGTAGGATTTATCAAACTTCTGCAACATGGAAGCTGGGTTAACTCACAGAGGATGCAGCTCTACTAACCCCTAATAATGAACCATATTATTCCCGACCTAAATCTGGTGCAAACTGGATACAAACAGCTTCTGTTTTCTTCAGGGAATGACTACTATCCCCTCTTGTCCAGCCTGAAGCTGTAACATCGAGATCACCACCACATTAAAAAGGAGGTAGAGACATCCTGACACTGTAAGACCAACAGTGTCATATCAGGGACAACTCAGGTTCCCGTTTCTTGAATTTCTGTATCAGTATTCCAAGTCAACCCTCCATCTATTTTTTTCATGAGAGCAACAGTTACATTTGTAGCTTTCTCACTTTCTGAGACCTCTTTCAGTGCTGTAACACTTCCCCCCCCCCAAAAAAAAAAACCAACAAAAAACCCAACAACTCACAACAAATAGAGTAGCAGAAGTTAAGTAGGTTCAGCAAGACCTTAGAGAAGGAATACCGATAATATCACCAGTCAACAGGACCAGTGAGAGAATTCATAGAGTAACAAAATTGTGGCCCAATTTAGACATCCTTATCCAAAAGCCTTTTCTAAACCTCTGATGAAACCATGCTGGTAGTGCTGGCACAGAAATGCAGCAGATAATGCAGCCTTGATGATACATTGTGTAGTAAAACTGTTCACAACAAGGAATGGCTGAAGCAGATGCACTGCAGAAATGGTATTTAATAAAATAAAGACTTAGAACAATACTGCAGGTCTCCATTACAATGATATAGTCCTTTTTAGCCAGAGAAAACACTGGAATAAGATACCGAATCAAATCAACAGGCCCACACGAAGTCTTTTTGCTTATCTATTTTAGAGCTTGCACTTGTTAAATATTCAAATATTGCTTCTCAGCCCACTCACACAACATTTGGGCTTCTCAAATAATCTCCCAAATAAATATTGGCCACATCACACAGCATCCAGGACCCATTTATTCCATCATAGCCATAACAAGGACAAAAGAGAAGTGCAGTACTGTAGAATAAAAAAATCAGTATTTTTCCTCATTAATAAAGAACTGAATACACTTTCTATGCAGAAACTGTCCCTTGAGGCATCTTGGTCTCAGAAGGATAACAAGAGATCTGAAAGGAAAAACTGCTCCATTAAAAAAAAAAAAAAAAAAAAAGAAAAAGAAAAAAAAAAGGGAGGGGGGAACTTCTGCTTCTGGGGGAGCCCCTTCTGGACTACACATAAAAGAGTATGTAAAAATTTATAGGGCTTCCACTGCATGTGACATTTGGAGATAGCTATGTAACTAAATAAATCACTGTGATATATGGCACTATTTTTAAAAAGTATTTTTATTGTCATAATAACTATTTTCAGATTAAACCAGACATTAGTGTTTTGGCACATTACTGAGCTCATAATTTGGGCATGAAATCTCAGCTGCCTTAACGTGTTGGGAGCCCAAGGCGTAAGGTGGTTATAGTTGCACAATCATATTCTGAGGTAAACTCTCCCTCCTTACCTCCCAGGGGCAGCTCAAGTTTCAGTTAGAGAAACTAATTGTTCAATTCCAAGTCATATCCCCTTCTTAATCTCCAACTGATGACTGCAACAGTACAATTTGAAACACACATCCGGCTACGATTTCTCCACTGCAAAAGGGCAGGTAATTCCCTGCAGCTTCTTGAAGCACGAGCTCCTCTCCTCCTATGATTGTATTAATTTGGGCCTAATCTCTGCAGTATTTTGTGCAGAGACCCTTCATTCAAGCAGAGGAGCTCTGCACAGGCAGGTGTAATGTTGTCACTACTGTTAATGAGAGTTCCCACCAGCCTGCGGGGCTGCAGATTTGCATCTTACCCTGAGAAAGGCAAGGCCACTGCCCACTGTCCCTGGGGGGGGAGATGGAGGTGGCAGCGAGCCAAGTGAAAGCAGCTGGCTCCTCTACATCCTGCTTCATCTCCCGACACTTTATTCTGTCAGAAACAAAGGTGGGCCCCAACTTCAATCCTCCCTGTTACAAGACAGTGCTGATAAGGACACAGTGATTAAGCCAAAGATCCAGATGATGGTCACAGAAACAAGAACGGGTAAGAAAGACCTTTCTTCCTCTGCATCGTTGCTCTTATGGGTGAGTATCTGGGTCATCCAGAGCCAGTGATACTCTTCCTCTCACTGCAAACGGACTAGCAGCTGTGCCTAGAGAAGGAAGGTCCCTTTGGTCTCTGCACAACACAGTACTGTACCTACAGGATACACAGACTTGTGTCTTTTTCCACCCTTGTCCAAACCTTCCTCCTCCATCACACACACAGAAACAAGAGGGGTACATCTGAATCCTGAAAATAAAGGGCTTAATTTCTTCACTCCTCACAATAACATGAGGCCCTTCCAGAAATGTTGACACGAACTATGATTGACAGTTCCCAGCAAGGAAATGCAATGAATGCAATGATATCAAACTGGCGATATCTCTGTCAAAGATTCAGCCATGACAGCCACCTCACGCCCTGCCCCAGAGAAACACTAGTGGACATGGACAACTGTCCATCCCCTAGAACACTCCTGCAGCTCAGGCCCTGAGTCAGCATCTCCCAGAGCTGCCAGTCAGAGCCTCAGGTCCAGGTGAAGAGCCCACTCCAGTCCAGTCACTGTGCAAACACACTCTGGTCTTCAGTAAATTTATGCCGATCAAAAAAACCCCAGCCCTACTTAACCTATTAACTGCAACTAGGAATGCACAGAGGCCTTACTTTGATCAGATGTATGGCAACCTTAAAACACTGAAAACCACTTAGAGCTGGAAGTTTAAAAGTGACCAGACAACTTTGATTTCTGTTATTCCCAGAGCAGAGCTGATTTTGTTTAGTGGGTAATATTCTTGCAGGGTTTTATGCTTATTTTGCAGAAATTGTGTCAAGATATGCACCCAATTTAACATCATTAGGCTTGAAAGCTGGGTTCAGTCGTTTCAGAGCAAAATAAAAGCTATTTTCTGAGCAAGATTGAAAACAGGATCACTTCACAGCAATAACAACACAAATCTTCAATAAATCACTCCTCTTCCAGCCCATCTCACACCCCCCCTTCAGATCTCAGTCTTTAGTCACCCTAATTATCACCAAGAATAAGTTTTACAAGAGAGTCAATCTGGCAAAAATAAAACAAAAACCCCACAAGTTGAAACATGTGCTTGGATACAAAGAAATCAAATCGCAAACTACCTCAATGATTTTCCAAGGCCAGAGCAGTTACAATGAATGACAAAATACAGGGAAAAAAAACCTCTAGCTAATATTCATAAATAGTTACTCCTGCTGCTAAAGTTTGTGGGTTAAAAAGCTGCTGGGGCTATCAGAATCCCTCTGACTGTGTAGTTTAATAAATGAATTAATCTGTGCACTCTTCCCACATAAAGGTATAGATTTTGACACAAGGTATCTACAGACGATCTCACAACAAATAACAATACTATATTCATGTGGAAATTGTGCCTACATCATTATTTTTAAAGCCAGAGCAGTGAATATGGCTCTAACAGTGAATACTCAGCTGCTTGCATTGCATGTACTAGATTTACTCTTCTCCAGCTGGAAAACAAAATTGGGTTGTATCACTGGCATTAGAGTTGTATAGAGCTCCCTCAGGGAACTTTAAACAGTCTCAAAGAATACAAAAGATGTCTTTCATATATAAAAAAAAAATCACTGAAAGACACACTGAATACTACATATGAGCTCCAAGTGCTTAGTTAGAAGTCTAATATTTTATAGCTTTGGATACAAAGCTATACAAAGTTCAGTGAGGTCAGCAGAAATGTGTGATGTGTTTGATGTGACAGTGCTTTGCTGTGTATTATTATGCTATATTGTCAACCAACAGTAACCAGCAGAAGTTGATCATAACTCTTCTGGGATCCTGGCACACAAATACAATGGGCAGCTCCTACCTGAGCAGCTCATGCTCGAGGGAAGCCCAATTAGCCTCACTAGATTAAGGATTTCTCTAATGGACCTGGCTGCTCTGTCTGGTCACCACTAAGCAGATAGAGACAGAAACACAATCTGAGCCCACGCTGCTCCAGCACCCCACCTTCATAGCATATGTTCTTGAAGAGCAGGAAGCAGCTACTGCCTGGCAGTAAGGAAAAAATCCTACTCTGACAAATTTATCATTTAACACCCTCCCCTCCCTTCCCAAAATTGCATATGACAGCTGTATTTAATTTTTTTTTTTTTTTTTCAGTTTTGCTCACTACTTCTTACTACTTCACCATCCCTTCTTTAGATTTACAGGGAGGAACAACTTTGTCTCACATGTTTAGCAGCACACCCATTTCCTCTTATACTATTCTGTAAAAATCCCCTTGCATCCTTGTGTAACCTGTGCAACATGTCAGGAAACTGCTCATAGCCTGGGAAACTTTCTCCATTGAGTTTTCCTTTTACACCAGTAAAAACTCAATACTGAAAACCTCTCAGGCATTGACACTTTGTTTCAGTAATAGACTGACTTTGCTACTCCATCTGGGGACGAAGAGACTGTCCCAAGAAAACTATCTGCAGACCTATTTTAAAGTAACAATGACAAACCACCCCAGTGCACATCCTTGCTGAGAGATTAATGGTTTTACTCAGCAGCACAAAGCATACTGAAGACAGGTCTGCGCGAGAAACCAGAGGCAAATTGGCAAGCAAACCACAAAATACTCTTCTCAAAGTCTTCCACACTTGCTGACTCCACTTCAACAATCCTATCATGAAATTTTAATCACATGCATTTTAGACAAAGACAACCCTGCATGGCTTTCCCCCCTCCCTCCACAGACAAGTTAATAAGATACCAAAAAAGCCAAGAGAAAGGCACCTTGACCACTTGCCTATCCAATGATGGGCCGTAAGGGTGAGAAGCTGCTGAAGCCGATCAGGTGTCCATGTCCTGCCTCCTGGCCAGTCTGACAGGAACCTCCCCGCCTCCAGCACAGCCCTAGGTACCTACCCAGGCACCGTGCCAGGCAGCACCTTCTCCCCAGACACCTTCCTCAGGGACCAGGCACAGTGGGCAAGCCTCCACGCCAGGGAGTGGGACTGGGCCAAGAGGGAAGCGATGGGGCCCCAGTTGTGGGCTAGGACAGCACACATGGGGTGCAGGTGGCACCCGCCTGGGCTCTGTCCCCAGCAAAAGCAGATGATGCTGGCGGAGCGAAGCATGGGACCCCGGCAGCCCTCCACAACCGACTGTCCTCCTCCTCGCACTAATCCGCGCCGCTGTGCCAGCTTAGGGGATATAATTAGACTCACAAAGGAGCCTTGTTACTGCTCCCTGCTAAGAGGCCATAGCAGTTTTGATTAATCATACTCGGGACTCTGCTGACCCGCTCTGGGGAACACTGCCTGTGGAGCTCGGCAGGGAAAAGCTGAGCAAAGCCCCAAAAAAATGAAACCAGAAGACTGTTCCAGGAGGAAGAGAAGGAGGAAGGGGGATTTTAATTTTTAATTTGAAGCATGTTTGACGTGGCACTTGGAAAATATACTGAGATTATTCTGCTGAAACTGTTGTGGGTTTTTTTTTCAGTTGTTACATCCTTTCTTTTTGAAATCTTTTAAGCAAATACATGAGTGAATACACTAGTCTGGGGCACTACATTATAAAGAAGTTACTGTCACCTATGAGTGACAAAATACAAAAGCTTAAAGAAAATCTCCAAAACAACCTGGGCCTCTTAAGATCTGATAAGCTGTCAATAGCATTTAAGAGTCACAGACATTTTTCCTGCACATTAAAACCAAGTTAGTCTTCTCAGGGAGCATCAGTTTCCCCAAAAGCAAGACAGCCTGTGATATCCCTAGAAATAAATAACCTCCACTCAGAAAGGCATTGGAAACCTCTGCCTATGGAGAAATGTAGAAGGTATATCCTTTCATCCTCCAGGGAAAACAATATTACAAAATTCCAGGGGGTTCTTTCAAGTGACAATTTATTTTAATAATCTTTTGAAAACAATTAGCTTTATTCCACAGTCACAACAACAATCCCTTGCTGCTGGGCAGATTTGCACATGCAAGCTTACTACGATTGCTGACCACCATCATACCTGGGGATGTAAAGAATACAGTAACAGGATGCACAGTTTATTTGGGGGAAAATGAAAAAGACCAGTGTTGCTGTATTCTTAAGGATCAGCCCAGAATGAGGAGAAACTTTCTTCTTATATACTGGCCTATGTGCTGAGATCACGCTTCACTGACCCATCACACTAAACACACAATGACTATACATTTTTATTAGCTCTCTGCTGTAACACAACAGACTGATTGCCACGAGAAGCTGACTGCACCGCAGCATCCTTACCAACTGACTGACTCACAACCTGTGTAGGAAAAATGGCTTTTCACAGCTCAAAGGAGGATGAGCTTATAGTAGCAAAGGAAGTGCTAGAAGTACCGTGGATTTACAGAAATCCTCAAACTTCAGTGGGGAAGAAGTTGGCCAAAGGGTAAAAAGTTATTTTATTTTATGCAGGCATATTTAGATTTTAATAAGAAATCTAGTTAAGACATACAGCAGAACTACAGAGTTACAAAAAAGTCCAATAGCTCCTCTGCATGAACTTGCTGGATGGCATATGGCTAAAACTTTCCCAGTGAGACTGCAATATTCTAGCAAAAAATGACTGCATTTTATATAAAGCTGAATATTGACTTCACACAGATGTTAAAGCTAATATAATGAGGGTTTTTTGGAAGTAGTCTGAATAAAGGTAAGCTCGCATGACCTCTTGCTTATCAACATAAACACACATGTATGTATGTGCATGTACACACTCAGGCCAGAGAAAGATAGACTTTCATTTGATGAGTCACTTTTCTAAAACTGTTTCTGAAAGAGTCTAAAAATCATGGAGTTATTGTTGTGTGAATGAGGATGTGAAGTCCAGCTGACAAATACTATTCCCTATTTGGTGACTTATTGGCCAAACAGTGAAGTAAAATCCAGTGGAAAAAAAAGAACTTTTTTTTTTTTAATTTCCAGCAGTAAGCCCATCTTCATTCTACATAACAGAAGAAAAAATTGCAAAGAGCGAGTACTACTGGATCCACTGTCTGAAAAATTACTAGAATTACACTGGTTAAAAAAAAAAAGGGAAAAAAGTTAAAAAGCAAGGATCTACTCAATTTTAAAGAAAAAGAAAATTTGCACCTCAAAATACAGTTGGCTAATAGGATTTTTCACAGGTATCACAGGGTGTCAGGGGTTGGAAGGGACCTTGGAGATCTTTGAGTCCAACCTCCATTTTTATTTGGCTTTACAAAGCATTTTTCCAGTCTTGATCTGCAATCAGATACTGGATGAGTTGTCCTGCTAGACTGCAGCCGGAACAGCAAACTGACAAAGCAAGCTCATCTTACCTTCAATACAAGGACTACTGGACATGGCACTACATATGCTGGAAAACAGCTGTAAATAAACACATAATTGCCATGAAAGCATTTCTAAGAACTAGCTGAAACTTTAAAAATAACCCTGAAATGACTGGGATTATTACTGCCCTTATTTTACACATAGGACCCAAAGATCACAGAAGGTGGGAAACAAGACAAATGCCATGCACAAAGATTTTAGCCTATTCAAGAACGGAGACTTTTCAGACAAGTATTTTGAAGGCAAAGACCCATCTCACTCAAGGCCTTATCTCAAGTGTAAACCTGCTTTCTCCAAGAGAGTACAACTAAGTGAACAACCTGGGATCATTAATCTAGTTGCTGTTGGATAAAGCATAGATGGAAAAGGACCTACAGTCAACTTCACACACTTGGTATTAAGGCAGATGGGCTATGACACTGGAAAAAAAACCCAATCATTTCAGCAACATAATCTCAATATATTTTCCATGTGCCACATCAAACACACTTCAAATTAGAAATGTAGTACCAAGCAACTTTTCATTTCTAACTGCTTCTTTATTAAAAGAGGAATCTGTATGTTCCTAGTTCAAAGGAAACCCCTGCACATCACAATCTGAGCTTCCAGAAAGCTTCATCTCCTTACTGAAAAATAAAGCACAAGCTAAGAGTAGTATAATTTGACATGAGAATGGGTCAAGAGTCAACCCCCTGCCACCTTCTCCTCTCCCATCCCTGGAATCAGAAAAGAACAATTCAAGGTGAAAAGCTTTCACCAGGAAATCACACATCAGTTTCACTGGGAAAGGTTTCCCAGATCCCTTTTTTGTTTGTTTTAGAAATGAAATTTGTGGGGAGCCACAGGAAAAGCAGCATCTGCAATCAAACCTGTTGCCAAAGGTGTCAGTCCCAGTCTCTTCTCCACCTAACTCTGGCTGCCGATGTGGACTTCACTCCTCACCAAGCCTCTCATCTGTCCTTCCTCAGGCATATGGCTTTTCACCAAAAATACAAAGATTAAAAAAGGCTAAAAACCTGAATGTTCCGTACACGTGCCCCTTTCAAGATATTCCTGGAAACACATTTGCGATGCTTTTGTCTAGACTGACCTTCCTGCATCATTAAAATATATATTACCACATTTAATTTAAGAACCCTTATCCAAAAGAGACTGTGTGTGTTCTAAGGCAGAAATCTTTAAATTATATTCAGATTTTTGAAATCCACTTTGTCATTTAATGAAAATAGCAGCCACAAGAGAGCGCTACAAGCAAAGGATTCAACCACGGGGAGACCTACAGACTTGAATCTATTCAGAATAGGAAAAATAAATAAATAAATAAACAAACCAACAAAACAAACAAACAAACAAACCACAACAAAACCCACAAACAAAAACCACATCTGCTGTTGTCTGGGAGACTTATTTGCATATTTTTTAAAAGTCCTCAAACTTTTAATTGCTATAGCTGTGATCTTCAGAAGTCAGGAGAGATTCTGGGTGTCTCCCATTGTTGAATATGGACTTTGAGATATGTTTACTGCTGCTTCTCTTTGTTTTCAAAGGGAGATTACACAGCAGTTTTGGGATTTTCAGCACTTTTTAAATGACTCACTTGAGCTGAGACACCTGAAAAAAACCCAATTGTTTTCTGATATAACTGTTTGTGGCTTTGCTGTTGGTTTTTCATTTCTATGCACTGAGTATCTGAATACCTTACACTCCCTTCTTACCTTTCCAAGTGCTGACAAATTCTAACAACAAAGCCAGCCTATTTTTCTGGAAGCAACAAATGGAACTGCAGTGGTTTTTTCCATGCAAAATAGGAGGAGTTCCTGTTTTTTGCACTTTCAGCTTCTAGTATCTTATCATGAAAGGAAGTGACTTCCAAAAAGTATCTCTAAGAAAGAACTGATGTAGAACTTGAAAACAAAAATATAACCTGCGCTTAACTTACAGACTTCTGAGGGCAGGAAGGGGCTCTAAAAGACATAAAAGAAGTAATAAAACCAACCTATTAATGTTCATATGACTTAGAATGGCAAATTGAACCAGTATTTAGATAGTCAATTTACTGACAGACTTCTATGAAAAAGGTATCTGTCCAAAGACCCAAAGTTTTAGCAAAGCAGCATATCCTCCATAAATGCCTATTGTCACCTGCCAAAATTCTCACAAAGATGTACACAATCACCCTTTGACTCGCTCACAACCACAGCACGACCCTGTAGTATTGCTCTTTGCTTCCCCCTCCCACGCACTGGTTAACCAGTTGGTCTGCCAGTCACCCTATGTCTGGAAATGGAGCAAACAGCAACGCTGTGCTACAGTCAACAGCGCCTTCTAAGAAAGAAGCCATGCCTTGTCGCAACACAGCAGAGTAGCTCCTTTCCTAGACCCCGATCTGGTAAGCTGCATTTTACATAGAAAGAAACTAAAAAGACCTACAAAGCGCTCTGCTTTCGTCTGTGAAAACAAATAAATGCAAATAAATTATCAAGTCTTAGTGCCCTTAAAGAGTTCAGTCATTAACTTGAGCAAATCAGGATTTCACCATCACAGTTTGCTCCGGTTTTCCTTGTACCTCAGCCCAACTGTACAGGCTTGAGCAGGACAGAACAGCAATTTCATTTATAAATAAGATATGCATTGTCGACAATGAGGTATTAAGTTGTATGAGGGATGACATCATCCATCTTCCTGCCTGCTAAATTCACAATAGACGACCATGATAAAGCTTTCTTATTCTGGAACTGTTTTTCCTCGCTCTGCCTTGGGGAACTAGACAGGCACATATGGATGTCTGAGATAAAAGTGTTGATCTTGGGATTTATGGTATATTATATAAGCTACATAAATACTTTTCCCTCATCCTTATTTTGTGTATATTCCACTACTTTTTGATGACTAGATAGCATTAAGCTCCTGATGTCATTCTCTTACCTCAGTTTTTGCCATGATTTATCAGAATGCTTCTACAGGGTAATTAAAGATTTTTTTTTAATAAGTAGTTATAATCTGGAAGCATTTAAAATGTCTCACATGTTGAAAAGACAGCTATAAATGATGGTTCCAGCAGGGTTTACTTCCAAATATTTTGGAAATTATCATGCTATGGAAGTAAGGTGCTAAAGAAATTAGCCTTTGACATAAATACAAGAAAAAATTCATTCACCAGTAGCACTGAAGGAAAACACAGCCTCTGACAGGGCAAAAACCAACAGCAGCAGCAGGAGTCATGGGAATTTTGGGCTGTTTCACCATGACGGAGGCAAAGGATCAGGAGCGAGGAAGAGGAAGCAGAGCAGCCTTTGGACATGCTCCCCATTACCACCTTTGCCCAGGATGGAGTTAAGCAAGCACAGCAGCACGCAGCTGCCCACACAGGCCCAACATGCTGCCTTCAGCAAGAAGGAACTTGCTGCATCCCTGGAGCATGTGGCCGTGGAAAACCTTGCATTGCTTGTGGCCAGAAACAACGGGTGTGTTTTGCCTCCCAGCCACTTACTGCAATGAGCTTACCGTTCAATAGCTGTCCCTAGTGAATTGAGTTTCCTCAGAAACCGCATTCCGAACACCGGTGTGGTGCATTCCCACACCAACTTCAGCTGTGATTTACCTAACCAGGCCAAGGTGACCCAAAACTGGGAGCGGGGAAAATTCCTCCAGTTCCAGAGCTGTTCAGGAGATGGCCCTGCCTGTTTGTCTCACTCCCAGTTAAAAGACTATAGCCACATGATGCACATTGGTGAGCCTCCACAAAGAACAATGCCACAAGCTGACATGCTTCAAGTTTTATTTGGGAAAGCTATTTTGCTCTGACATGTCCTATGCCAGCTCAGATTCTGAAGACATTAGCATCGCCCAGAGCTCTTTCTTCCCCATGACATGCGAGTCCTGGTTTGGCTGCCCATCTGCCAGCAAGGCCACTCTGTTAGCCAGAACAAAGAGCTGATTCTGATTTCTACTGCAACCCAGCAAAAAATTCCCCAAGCCCTGGCTGTTGTCACTCTGTCCTTCCTCTGCACTCAGCACGAAGCTGGACTAAAAGCCGAAGGGCCATGTAAATCAGCAGCGTGGCAGCTGTGTCTCTGTGCCAGACTTCGTTTTGCCAGGTGATCCAGTATTATGCAGATTCAGCAGCAATGACCATAAAATAATGGGTTTCTTGTGTAAGAGATAAGATGCAAATTTCTCCAGTTATTCAGTAACTAAAACTGCAACACTCTTGCATTCCTGCCCTTCTTTTAAGTGGTCATATTTCTGGAGTTAAAGGCTGGATTGAGAAATTATGTTAAAACCTTTTTATAGTCAAGTTGGAAGGTGTTGCATGTAGTTACTTGACCAAGTAGTGTATAAAATCTCTATGCTCAACATGTTAGGCTGCTTGATACTGAAACATTTAAGAAGTGTCCAAGTTTTCAAGCTCCTCAGTCATTTAATCTTCAGTAGGTGAAATATGTAACCTAAAATAAAAGTACCACAAAGAGAACTGCAACACACTGAAACGGGAGTATTATCACTATTCTCCTTAAGTTGTACATGTGCATGTCAAAGTTCTTGACTAGTATTTAAAATGCCCAACGCTCTCAAGTCCTTAAAAGCAACGCCAAACAATTCAATATCTCAAAATGCACGCAACATCTACAGAAGCATTCATTCCACAATGAAAAGAAGATTCCTGAAAGAAAAGCATTATTTCATTAGTGGATGGGGTTACAATTCTGTTTCAGTCAGGAGTCTACAGAGATGTACATCACTATCAAACATACATAAAAAAAAATTCACTGTGAGTGCATGTGAAAGTTCTATGTGAAATGAGTACATCTTCATCTCCAGTTTTAGAAGGCTCACCTGTTTCCCCCTCTCACCCAAGGGACTACTTATTACAGTTTCCACCACCTACACTGAAATTCACCAGTGGAAAGCAGTTTTCAGAATAAATCCAATGTACTGTCTGGTAAAAATCTATGGTTAAATCCTATAAGCACTAGTATTACTTTTTCATCTTCAGTCATGTGAGTGCTCTCACTAAACTGGATTAGACTACTCATGCTCAAAATTAACCATTTTCACAAGTGCTTGCAGGACTGAAGGGAAAAAATCAAACCAACCAAACAACAAAAACAAACCTAAAAACCAGACATGACTCACAGGTTGCTACTGTCTGATGCATACTCCATTCCACAAAAAAGAAACATTGACCAATTTTCGTAATTACTGCATAAAACTGAAACATATTGCCACAAGTAACCCTCCAAATTAGCATATTCTAATTAGAGAGGATTCCTTTCACCTACAAGAAAATGTCTGTGCTCTTCCTAGTACTCCAGACATCACCCTAACAGAGTTGCCTTGATAAATACGGTGACATCTGTTGTATTTTTGGCTCTCTGTTATTCAAGCTTTACAGGCTGGATATTTTAGATGTGTAGAGAAATCAATTACAAATGTTGCCTCAAGATGAAAATGTATCACATCACAGGTATTGAAAGAGTCCTGACAATTGTACAAGACAAATATCCAAAACCATGACACAACAATTTGCTCTTTGAAACAAGGGTCAATACACCACCAACCAGAGGAGAGGAACAGAAGTTTATATTCACCTCAAGCATCCAGTAGTTTGTCACTAGCAGCATGAATCAAACCATATTAACATAATTAAGAAACAGGCCAGGTGGGAAGAAAATTAAAAAACACAAGTGCTTTTTAGATGTACACCCCACCAAAAAGACAACTAGCACAGGAAACATCCAAACACCTGAGTGGCATTGCTGGGATCACAGTGCAAGGAATGTGGATTCACACTGTTAAGATGTTGGTCAAGTGACTGCACCAACAGTTAGGTAACCAGGGGAAATGGTCCTCATCAGGGCTCTTCCAAGGTATAATTTGCTGAAAATACAAGATGAAAGTGCGTGGTCCTCCTTTTGTCATGTCCATTCCTTCTGTCAGTAATGCAGGATCACACAGCTGAAGAAGAGGAGGCACACAGTGAAGGCCTGACCAGCCCTGGAGGTGGGGAACAGACCTGAGTGGGAGGAGAGCTCTTCGCCAGCTGGCCTCCTCTGTAGACCCCCACTGAGCACACACAGAGTGGCTTATTTGGCAGCTGCTCCATGAAGCACTCCTCCACTGAAAGATCCTGCTGGGATTGCTGGGAACGCCTTAAAATAAACACAGGACTTTCACACTAAGGGCTCCTCAACTAGGTCTGTAGGTGCTGTGCAATTCACACGACGTGTTACCCTTGTACTTAGCTGGTTCCTGCCCTCCCTCCGTGAGCCATAGTAGCAGCAATGCAGAAAAGTAGTGGCCCCAGCCTGGTGATGCCTTGTCACATATCCTGACACATATAGCTTGCTCAAGACTCCATCCAGGACACGTCTGGGAGCAGAGGCTCATAGGACATCCTATCTGGCACACATTTAAAACCAGCCATCTTGCTTAGAGCAAAAGAATGGACCTACAGCAACGCACTGACCCATTTCTCCAGTGAATTTGCAAAACAGGAATTTAACAGCACAAACCTTCCACCAACTGCAGTCACAAAGAAATGTTCAAGCCTTGAACTTTAAAGCTGTGTGCCTCTGTTACAAATACCCACTCTGGAAATGCATGTATCGAAGATCTGCACAGGCACATGCTGTTCCATGCCCACCTCAATTCCAAGAATGCGCATGCACATACAGCCCTGGAAAGTCCTACTGTGGTTTCCTACCTATTTCCAAAGGCTGGCTGAAAATACAGGCATTAAAACAATTATAAAAATCTGTTCTTAATCCATTAAGGACAAAGTCAATCTTCCAAAACGAAGAATTGTGGCTGATGAGCAACAAGAGAGAAATCACTGCTGTTTGTTCTCCCAAAACAATCCCAGTTCCAGAAGCAATGAAATCGATCTTAACATCAAACCAGATTTTAATCCTACTCAACAGTGGTTCTCCACAAATGCATTTGGTTTATTGAGCAATATTTAACCATAACTGTGGACTAAATATGTATAATACTTCCTTAAAATCTGAAAAATTGTGTGTTATTTCTCTACTTGTTTCCTATACTAACAATTTAGATGTCTAAAAAACTAGAACTATGAAGTGGCCAAACACAGGTAAGAGGCAGAATTCACAGTCCTCCATACGTTATCTTGTAACTGTACAGAAAACACAAATCCCTCATCTTCCCAAGTCATCTCACAAATTGATATTGCCAAGTTTCAGAGAGTATTCCTGCAGCCACATGGAGCTACAAAGTGCACAGCCAGCTGCCCCACAAGTCATAAATGAATGAGAGCTCCTTAATAATTTACACAAAACCCACTGCACAATGATCACTGGTGTTGTTGAACATTCACAACATGACAAAAAAACTCAGGGATCTCCCATCTGAACACTGTAAATGACTCAGATTTTTATTCCTGGATTTCTGCTCAGGTCTTTGAGATAGTGCTGTATAACTTCTGAACCCTCAGGACCTTCAAGAAAAACATTCCTGCTGTGCTTCAATTAAATGGCTGGCTGTCTCTGTGAAGTGCCATGCAAATAAACTTTTTTTTTTTTTTTTTTTTTAAACTTTTACCCTAACTTTCCATGTCTAGGTACTTACAGGTCACATATCACAATATTTACTTCACTTATTAGGATTTTGCACAGTAAATTACAGCATTCAGGCTATGCTTCTGATGGCAAGTGTCTTTGCTCTCGCTCTCTTTCCCTCTCCAACAAGGGACACCTCAGCATTGCGAAACCAGCTTGTACTTTGGCCACATAAAGGCAGCAAACCAAAATGCTATAGAAAGGGAAAGAAAACACGCCCACTCACATACGTATGCAACGTGGCCAGAACTACTCCAGAACTGTAAGGCCGGTTCTTGGGCATTGGCAGTACCTGCAGAATTGGTCAAGTTAAACTGAAAGTCCAGCTTCCCATTACCAGCAGACCCCAAGGAAAAGAAGTCCCTGGCTACTCCCTCCCTTGCCCACCTGTTTACCCTGACACTAACAGATGATTTAACTTCTTAGGGTGGCTCCCAAAGGCCATATAATCCCACACTCCCTTTAACATTGATAAATCACAAATGGAAGCATCACCTATGTGTCAATTTTTAACAGTTTAATGTGTCTCATGAATTCATAGGGAAAAATTATTCCAAATTTTAATACACTTATGGCTACTGTATGCAAAGGAATAGAGATCATATTCAATAACTATAAGGGAATTTAAGTTGGAAGCATATGCAAAACATTTCAATTACACATAATAGGGTAACTGCCTCAGTATCAACACTTTAGAGTAATTTTACATGTGTATATATATAGACACACATCTTTTCCGAACCAAAAGATCCACATACAATGCCTGTAAGAAATGTCCTAAGCAGAGTTTCCTTTCCTTATTCCTAAGAAATGAATCTACTCAAGAAATGACTCAGTACTACACTAAAGAACTAGCAATTAAGACATGTTGTTTCGACATGAAGCCTCCCGAGTCCTCTTTTTATCCAAGACCAAAAGTACACTGCACTTGTTCAACCACTAATATTGCAGCTACTTAAAACATTGTGTTTGTTATTGAGACAGCTGCACGGTCCTGATTTGGTTTAGACCACAACTATGCAATGTTTCCAAAAAATACAGCAAAGCATGTATGCTGATAGCCACCACATTTATGAGTATTTGGTACTGCAGGCACTTTTATTTAGAGACCAATGGTATTTTACCTGTGCAAGTCAGGCATCAGATTCTTGAAAAATAGTGGGTAAAAATAATTTTGTGGAAGCCAGCTACCACTGCTGAACACCACCAAGACCCTGAGAGACTTTTACCACAATCATGAATTAATTTCTGTGAATGAAACACTTCACTCACTATGGCAAAGCTTTCTCACTTGTTCTTGGCTGTAGGTACATTAGAGTTCTAAACTGAAAATACCATGCCCTACTGCTTCCCAGGTACAGAAATTGTTAAATCAATGTGACATCAGGATGGTGGCATTACTGCCTGAAGGACTGACCCTTATAGAGGAATTATACATGGACGTGCTTCTCCACATTAATAAATAAACCCTGATTTTTTCTGGATTAATTCTACTCACATTAATAGGAAGATCTCTTTACAGAAGTTCTCTCTACTCTTTAGAGAATAGTTTTGCTAAAGAATAAATTTTCCACATCGTGATAGTTGACAAAAAGTTAGCTTTTTACTTCTGAATCAGTCTAGAAACAGATACCACATACAAAACTGGGGGGGGAAAAAAAAATTCAACAGAAAATCTAGAGCTTTGTTTCCCAAGCTGTCACAGATAACAGGGACAAACATGATCAAAACAAAGACTCTTTTAACCTTCAGGACCAGGTTGCTGAACTTCAAACCATTTGTCTATTTTGTGCTTTGAATTATCACATTGACACCCACACGAAATAAAATGATAAAACAACAGTACAGAGAAGCATCACAGTGCTAGACAAAGGACACGCAGACAAAAAGATGCTAAAATGACTCGCAGATCAATACTTCATCTTATACATAAGTCACTGAAAGAGAATTGTGGTATTATCTCCAGTCTCCCCAGATAACAGTAAGGGTGGATCTAAAGATGACTGAAATAGTCTAAAAAATGCTAAGACAGGCATATCAAGATTGCTGTAATTAATTAAAGCACACGGACTGTCTCTGAAAAGTGGTGGTCCTATCCAGCTGAAAACCTACTTCCCCAAGTAATTTTGCAGTCAGATCAGTTCCCTGATCCAATTCAATCCAGACCTGCTAGTAGTGCTCATACAAAGACTAAACAACTGTTTTGCTTAAAGACAGGACTGTTTAAAGCACTCATAAAAATTCAGCCTAAGATTTAGGGCAAACAAAACAAAACAATGCTGTTGTTCAAACTGTAACTTCTGAAAGAAAGCATGCAACAAGGCTTTTATAAAAACCTGCATCATTTGAACTTCCAACAGGAAAAAAAAAAGCTATTTCAGCACACAGACAGCAGTGCATGAGAACAAGCCGGCCAAGAATAAAATTAGACTGGATGTTAAAAGGTTTCTGACGGTCAAAGGACTGACGTCCTAAGGCAACTTTCCAAGAGAAAGAGTAAAGTTGAAAAACCACAGACAAAAATCCTAACTAATTTCATTCAGTAAGTTTTATGAAATTTTATCTAATATTATGCAGGCTTGTCAATGACCCAAAAGGCTCTTGCCACCTTTGAGAGTTCTCAAAATCTTAATGAATTTAAGACAAAAATGTTTGTTCCTAACAACAGCCACTGTTTCAGCCTCTTGGCTAGAGCAGCTTAGGTTGCTTTTGCCCATTGCACACGTGCGAGGGAAGAAAAAAGAAGGATGAGAAAGGACTGATGAAAATCCATCAGCTTTGCACCAAACTGCACGCAGGCATGCATAGCAATGGGGCTCTGTTGCCTGCAGAGAAAGGCCACAAATCCCCAACAGCAAATCAGTGCTTGATTAGCTGTACCAAGGTTCCCCAAAATCACATGCTTGAAGTAGTTGTGAATGACAAGAATGGCAAAGCTGTGTCTCTTATGAGGGTATTTCATCCTCAAACTTTCTGCTATTTCCAAAGACAGATCAGAATTCAGATTCTGAGCAAGTTACTGTCATAAAGCTGAAAAGCACCAAGAAAGAGGGAATCTTTCCACTTGGTACGAAGCTTTTTGTAATAATTAAGACTTGCTGTCTTGGCAGATTCTTCAATGTCTATAAAACTTCTCAACCCTGGAGTTCTCCCTTTCTGTGACAGAAGCAGCTGATGTAACCTCTGCTAACAAAAGTGCTTTTACTGGAATAGCCAGTGCAAGTTGAAACTGCTGAACATCAGCATAATTTATAACAGTTGTGAATGCATTTTACTTTGCATTTATTAGGTTTAGTCCTACACAAATATGGGGAGAGCTTCTAGAAGAACCTATTGGTGAAGATAATAAACCATCATCTGTGAAAGAGATTCAGGTTCCCATAATTTCTTCTGTCAAAAACACCTTTTTAAAACAAAGGTGTAAAGTATGCTTTTGTGCCTCTCTTACCTATTGGTGCTATTTCACAAAAGACAGTCCTCATTTAAGATGGCCTCAAACAGTGGTTATATTTATAGACTGAATCATCATACCTGTCAAAACCCAATTCTCAGCATTTTCTGTGTTCCGAAAAAAAATTTTTTTTTTTTTGATTCTAACAGAAGACATCTAAAATTCTCACATGAAAGACTGGTTGGTGTAATTTAATAAAAAAAAGGTAATTAATTATAAAGTCACGATTCATCTGAGTAGGAAATTAATGAGAAAGATTTCATTGTTCAAATTTCCTAGTTTGCATTTTTTTCAGAAGTTACATGATTTAACCTACTTTAACCACTGTTCACATTTGCTAAAAATATTTTACAAAACTTATTTTTAAGTTTGTAAAAAAAAAAAGTGTAACCTTACTACTCTTAAGTCAAAATGACAAAATGAAAAGGTTCCATAGCAAAAATATGTTCTGTTTTGACAAATTGTTTCAGTTTTTCTGCTTCACTAATAACTAGCTAAAAGTACTCTTTACCCAAACTGCGTAAGAAATGCTTGAAAACTCAGATACTCTCACAGAGTGGGAAGACACTTTTCCAAAAGCTTCCCATGTAGCCTGCTCCTCACGGCCCAAACTGGCCTGCACAGCAAACGCACTAAAAAGCATTGCCCGTGTCCACAGACCAAAGGCAGGGAAGTGGGGCTGGCTGGACAGCTGGCTTCGGGCCCCGCACTTCAGGAGGACAGAAAGGAAGAGAGTCCTGACTTGTCACATCATAACAGTATTCACAGAATCTATTGTTTCAGTATTTGCTCTGATCATATAAATAGGCTACCTCTCTCCATGCCTTCTTCGATAAAGAGCTTGTGTTCAGTGAAGAGGTTACACCGCATGATATACATGTTAATAACACAGAATCAAAGTCAGTATCTTGCCAAGTCTTGGCAAATTTAGTTGCCCAGTAGCTTATAGACTGGAACATATTTGTTCTTCCATCTGAACAACACAAGCTTACCTTTTTACTACAAGCTTCAGTGTCTTGTGCGAACCTTTCACTAGACAGATTGCTTCTTGTCGGAAGCCAGAGAGGCCCACGTCATTGATGCCAACAATTTCATCCCCAGCCAGTAACTTGTCCACAGCTGCAGCTTTGCTCCCATCTTCAATCTGAAGAGAAAGCATATCAAACAGTAGAATTATTGAGGCTGCACAATGCCACCTTTAAAATCAGTTAACAAGTTTTCAATATTGGCTTCATACAATAATTAATACAATAAGAAAGTACTTAAAGTAATTTAAAAAATACATTCAAAAATGCTATAAGGAAAGAGTAATGATACAGAGGCAATTAGAATAGGAAAGAAATGGTAAGGGTGAAAAAATCATGAGAAAGCTAGAAAGCTTGATGAAAATTTGGGAGTCAAAAGTATCTGTGATCTTGAGTTCTGTTCAATAATGTAAAGGTAATCACACTTGCAAATAGAGCTTCAGACAGGCATCTTAAGATCTGGTTCTCCAGAGAAGGCAACCAATAATTTTAACCATATAGTCAATAACATTAACCACATGGCAAGTCAGCTCCAAAATTTTGGCATGCAATGGAACCACAAAATATTGCTTAACAACTGGTATAGTCATCAGGCACGTAACAGTTAGGAAAACAGTGGAGAATTTACAATCCATACAGCTAGCTAACACCTCTGACTAGAAGAGATGATGGTCTGAGATCCAAGGAAGACAAACAACACACCACACTGCTGAAGAACACAGAAATAGTAAGGGAAAGTCACTGGAAGATTATATTGCTACCACAGGCATCTCTCGCATGCATTGAATTTTTACACAGCTATTGATAACATGTGGTGAAACACACATAAGATAAATGAAAAAGTCAGGTTTTGGCAATTTCTATCCCAATGAAGAAAAAAAAAACCTTTACAAGTTACACATTCTCAAAATTTAAGACAAATCTCAAAAGCTTGATCAGCCAGACTAGCAAATACAAACAGTCTGAACTGATTTCAAACCATGGCTACTAGGACATCATGACATTATGCAGGGGAGAAACTTAGGAGGGCCAAAGCCCATCTGGAAGTTAATCTGGCTACTGCCATAAAAGATAGTAAAAATTGATACTGTAAAGACATCAACAACAAAAGGAGTGTTAAAGACAATCTCCACCTTTCACTGGATGCAGAGTGACCAGGAATGAAGAGGCTCAGACACTGAATGCCTTCTTTACCTCAGTCTTTAATAGTAAGACCAGTTGTTCTCTGGCTATCCAGCCCCCTGAGCTGCAAGATGGGGGCAAAGAGCAGAATGAAGCCTCCATAATCCAAGAGGAAATGGTCAGTGACCTGCTACACCACTTAGACACACAAGTCTATGGGGCTGGATGGGATCCACCAAGGGTAATGAGGGAGCTCACAGAAATGCTCACCAAGCCACTTTTCATTATTTACCTGTAGTCCTGGCTAAACAGGGAGGTTCCAATTGACTGGAAGCTAGCAAATGTGATGCCCATTTAGAAGAAGCAGAAGGAAGACCCAGGAAACTACAGGCCTGTTGCCCCTGGTGCTGGGGAATGTTAGGGAGTAGATCATCTTGAGTGCCACTGCACAGCACATACAGGACAAGTGATCAGGCCCAGTTAGTGTGATTTTATGAAAGGCAGGTCCTCCTTGACTAACCCGATCTCCTTCTGTGACAAGGTGACCTGCTTAGTGGATGAGGGAAAGGCTATAAACATTGTCAACGAAGACTGTAGTAAAGCTTTAGGCACAATTTCCCACAACATTCTCCTGGAGAAACTGGCTGCTTATGGCCTGGATGGGTATACTCTTCAACGGATGAAAACTTGGCTGGATGTTCAGTACTAGGCCCAGTTCTGTTCAATATCTTTATCAATGATCTGGACAAGGAGATCGAAAACAGACTCAGGTTTGCAGATGACACCAAGCTGGGCAGGAGTGCTGATCTGCTTGAGGAAAGGAAGGCTATACAGAGGGATCTAGACAGCCTGGATTGATGGGCCAAGGTCAACTGGATGAGGTTCAACAAGGCCAAGTGCTGGGTCCTGCACTTAGGTAACAACAACCCCAGGCAGTGCTACAGGCTTGGGGAAGAGTGGCTGGAAAGCTGCTTCATGGAGAAGGACCTGGGGGTGTTGATTCATAGCCAGCTGAACATGAGCCAGCAGTGTGCCCAGGTGGACAAGAAGGCCAATTCCACCTTGGCTTTTAACAGAAATACTGCAGCCAGTAGGGCTGGAGAAGTGGTTGTCCCTCTGTACTTGACAATTGCAAGGCTGCATCTTCAATACTGTGTTCAGTTTTGGGACCCTCACTCCATGAAGGACATTGAGGTGCTGGAGTGTGTCCAAAGAAGGGCAATGAAGCTGGTGAGGAGTCTAAAGAACAAGTCTTAGGAGGAATGGCTGAGGAGGCTGGTGTGGTTTAGGTTGGAGAAAAGGAGGCTCAGGTGAGATCTTACTGCTCTCTACAACTACTTGAAAGGAGGCTGTAGCAAGACAGGGGTTCATCTGTTCTCCCATGGAAATGGCCTTGAGATGTGCCAGGGGAGGTTCAGACTGGACATTAGGAAAAATTTATTCACAGAAAGTGCTGACAAGCAGTCGAACAGGCTGCCCAGGGAAGTGGTTGAATCACCATCTCTGAAGGTATTTAAAAGACATGTAGATGTGGCACTTAGAGACATGGTTTAATGGTGGACTTGGCAGTGCTGAGTTAACAGTAGGACCCAACAATCTTAAACATCTTTGCCAACCTAAATGATTCTGTAATTCTAAATATATCTGTAGGTGTTGAGCACTTCACAATTCAGGCCCTTGGCTTTCTCAGTTTCTTCCCATCTCCCCTGCTGTCAACACAGCCTTTGGCTTCTGAGTTGCTCAGGCTCACGATCTATGCATTTAATTTTACTCCTCCCTCACTTCCTCACAATCCATAACCCACCTGTTCTTGTAGATTTTACACTTTGTCTTCAAAGCAGAGACTTTCATTTATGTCTGCATTATATTTTGCATTGACTACAGTAACTGCGAGTCCCACATTTTTAAATGCCTGTGAACCTACAAAGAATAATTCCTTGTAATTGCTCCAACTGCAGAAAGCTTCATAAAGAACTGCCATCTTCTGAGGCACCAAAGTCAATCAACAATGAGATAAATCCAGGGAAAAAACTAACTTCATGAATTCTGATGCTCACAGTACAGGTTTTAGGAAGACTCCAGCAACAAAAGAATATATTAAATAACCTAATAAAAAAGAGCAATATCTCTTGATGAAAGTACATTAGGATGATCTCATACACCACAGCAATCTCACTGCAGGCACATAAAAGCTCTCTTTATTTAACTTTAGGATAAATGTTCTTAAAAATATTCAGACCTATAAATCTAAGCCAAAAAGAATGTAATGAAAAATGCTTAGTCTTATATCCCATTCTAAAATGCTCATTATTTATACTAGTCAAGCAACCTTATTTCCAGAACTTATCTTAATAAAACCACATAACTAAAGACAGAGCAAGTTTCTGCATCCCAGTACATCTAGTTCTCAAGCTATGACCTGCCCTCTGACCTGCTTGTGTATCTGCTGAACATCAAGAATTTACCAGAATACCAAATTATTGCTGCAAAACTTCAGTAAAGTTGAAAACAGTGGAGCAGCAGTGAAAATAGCTTATATGCAAGGACAGATTTCAGTTCAGGGATGTCAAGTATAGAGTGCCTGCCATACAAGGGACCCTGAGGTCAGGCAGAGCTGAACAAGAGAAAAGGCCACCTGGGACTCACATACCTCAAGCCTCCTAACAGGCAACTGCAAGTCAAGTATTCAGATGCATTTCTGGGTTACTACAAAATAAATTGTGCTTGAATTTCTGAAGCACAGGAGATTAGCAAAGCAGTGCAAAAATATTAATGGAAGTCAGAGCTGAATCACTAGAATTCTAGGGAGATGGTCAAATCCAGGTGAAGAAAACAAACAAACAAACCAACCAATCTAAAACAAACCAACACACACACACAAAAAACCCCAAAACCAAAAAACAAAACCCAAAACAAACAAAAAACCCCCCCAGAAAAAAGAAGAGGGAAGATATCTTGTAGGAGGACACATTTTAAACTCCAAAATGCCAATCAGTTGTGGCCCTTATGCCCTGAGCAAGGCACCAACTGAATGACAAGGGGAGAGAAGCCCCTGGGCCCTACCACCTGAGCCTGAGGACTTCAACAGGGTCTTTTAATTTTTGTAAAAAAAAAAAAAAAAAAAAAAAAAAAAAAAAAGAGAAAAAAATACTGTCCCATAGGGTATAAAAGAGTGTTGTTTTTTT
>JANHGN010006026.1:53492-64603 GCA_024605025.1 Megaceryle maxima
ATTTTTGTAAAAAAAAAAAAAAAAAAAAAAAAAAAAAAAAAGGCAGCAAAATTCTGTCTCCTAGGGTTTCAAGGAATGTTCATTGTTCTCAGTAAGCATGTTTGTTTTCTCTTCAGGCTGGCAATGCACTGGCGGCAGGGAGTATTCAGTTACCCCCTCCGAGTTTTCATTTCAGCAGGGAGACCATGCATTCCACACAGTGCAAGCTTTCCAAAGAGATTCTGGCAGTCCAAAACAATATTAATAAGAATAAGAAAAAAAAAAAAAAATCTAAGCACAAAGCTGAAGCCATCCTCATGAAAACTAGAAGTGGCTTTCTTTAATACCTTGCCTCCAGATAAGCTGCAGCTAGGGAGAACAAAAACTACACATCCATTCACAGTAAAAACCTTCCCGAGCTGAAGAAATTTAAACAAACCTTTCATACTCAGATCTCCAAATGGCTGTATGAATGCAATGCCACTTGACAATGCACTTAAGTGGAAATAGAAAAGTTAGCTAGACAGGAAAAATACAATTTCTTCAGTTACACTCGAAGTCCTTTAGTCATAATGACTGAAAAAAACCCCATTGGGCTTTGCAGACATTTAAAGAAACACGGCCAAAAAAAAATCCATGAGGAAAAGACCTCTTCAAAACTATTGCCCTACTAACCTGCCTCCTCTTCTCAGACTTGGACAGTGCCATTCCAGCTTCTCCATTAGGCCTTCTCTTTGTTTATTAGTCTTACCATTTATTGTTTTTATTAATTCGACCATTGAGAAACTTTTGATCTCATCAGACCTTCACTAGAAGTGTAAATCTCAACCAAAACCACATAAACATTTGAGAGCTAGCAAATACACTTGAAAATTTCAAAACTATTTTTCCAACTTCAAACATGATGTGTATTTCACTCACCCATCTATAGAGCCAGCTGTCCTATGCTGTGTTCAGGATTTAAACAAAAGTTTTAAGATTTAAGCTATTTAACTAACTAGCATCCACTTCTTCATATGAGTAACGAATAACTAGGTCAACAGATGAAAATAAGACCTTGAAAACACAAAGGGAGTTTTTAAAATGAAGTCTTTCAAGAACAGTCAATGAGAAGAGATCTGCCTCAGTTGCTGTCAGCAGGCAGATGTGACTGGACATAACCCTGCACAACCCCTCTGCTCAGTCTGGAGTACTTGCAGGAACTGAACGCCCATAAAGTACACATCTTAACATTTTTATAGCAATAGCAGGAAACAAAAGACACATGGAAGAAAAACAACACCTTATTTTCTTATAAATAATGGATATAAGCCTTCAAAACCAGGTATAGTTACACTGCCTATCTTGGGTGAGTAATGAGTTCTAGAAATGCCCTCAAACCATGCTTTTTGATATGTATTTAAAAAAAAAAATCAAAATCCCTCTTACTATGTTAAATTAACAAGAGTAAACACCATGAGTTCCTATCCTTAGCAGGGTTGTTGATAATGCTATCAAAAAAAGTGTTTTCAAAAGGAGATGAAAAGGATGTTTGTTGACAAAAAGTATCTGTTTAGACAGTCTCTAACTCTCACCCTGCTGTCCCCGATGACCTCCCTATGGCCAAGAGCAAAGCCAAACTTTGGGATCAGTGCAAAGGGGAGGAATGGAACCACAGACTTGAGCTGTCGTAATTCTATCTACATTAATTGTCATATCTTCCCAATTTTATTTTTGCTTATTAAATATCATACCAACAAAATAGGAAGAGACATTGATAAAAGATGCAGATGTAGATAATAGGTTAAAAAAATATGTGAGTCAAAAAAGCAACACAAGTGAAACTCTGGTATGTGAAATTCTTCCTGTGAAAAGGAGAAAGAGCCTTGAACTGGGGGAAGAGCTGAGCCATGGTTAAAAATCTAACAGCCAGATACATAAACATATTCAAAGGACGTTTACAAGTCTGCATTTCCATGTTGGCAAGATGCACGAAAGGGAAAATAATACCCTATATCTGCAGCTTTAAAATGCTGCTGTGGTGATGGGAGAGACACTTCTAGAATGTGACCCCTTCACTTCTGTGTTTATCAAGTCTGACATTTAACTTAAAATACCCACATTCCTCTATAGGCACCTGTATAAACAAGCCAGAGACAGGTTGGGGAAATGCAGTGTCACAGGAGATCTAGTTTTGTTTACAATGACGACAGTTTCTTGTCCATGCTCTCTTTGGACAGGGTGGGAGACGGGATGGAAACCCAAAGCCAGAGACAAACACAGGAAAAAACAGTGCCATTTATCAGCATTCTGCTATCAACTGGGATAAACTATTTTATCATAATTCACTTCTCGTACAGCCAAGAAATGATTCTGTGCTTCTTTTATGAATATCTAATTATGGATTTTTTTCAAAAAACTAACAATCGTTATATGAGATCTTCAGAACCAGCAAAAATGTAGGATGTGTAATTATTTTGATTTGTATAAACAAAGGAGAAATACCTTTACAGTTCAAGCCTGGCATGTGCATAACTTTGAGGAATCAACATAAATTTAACAGAACTTATCTAACTCCAGCTATACAGTCTGCAAATGCAGTCTTGAGTGGCAAGGGCTGCATTCACCAGCAAGACTCATGGGTCAAACTGAAGCAGGATAAAACAAAGGTGCAACTGGATTCAACTGGTCTAAAGACAATGGGTGTGTATACATTAGGCATCTCGCACAGGCATGCATGCCCTGGAAGCTGAACAATGCTAATACATTTGATTTTACATTCTTTCCTATCCCTTCCCTCCCACTTGTGGACCTTAAAGAGAATGCTGGAAGGACACCTGGCAGGGAACTAACTCTATCTGCCTTTTACAGATGGGGTCAGCAGCATATATGGAAACAAAGCTCAAAATGATGCAGGGTGTCTGCCCCCAAAGCAAGGAATTCCACACAAACCTTCAAGTCATAGGAAGGTACCCATAACCCCAAATCACTGCTCCCCACAGACTGTGGCTTCAAAAACGAGAATTAACCTTCCATCCTGAACTTTAAGGAACACCATAGAAAGAAAGTTTAATGATATGCTACCAACTTGCAAAATCTGGGCCTACGAAGTACTACCCAATACTATTAACTTGGTAATTGCTGCACTTTTATCAGGCAGCACTTTTAGCTGCTGAATTTGGTGACACTCTACCTTAACACAGAAGCCAGAAGTTCCCCTTTGCCTTGTAACATATCACACCCCATCAGTCATTGCCCATACTTGAGCTTCCCCAGATTATGTTTACACATCAGACCAAAGAGCACTGCATTTTAGGAACATTTACTCCGGGGCAATGTATTTCCCTAACAACAGTTTCCTTCTTCCCCAGACTGTGACAATGGCTCACAGTCACTGTCACAGAACCTATGAATAGGCAGAGAAACCTGTCTTGGCCAGCTGCTCTTTCCAAGAGTCCCCCATCACAGTGAACAGACTTCAAGCTGTCAGGAGAGATGCCTTCTGTCAACAGGTGGTTCTTAAAAATCAGTTTGGAAACTTTTTTTTTTTTTTTTTAATGGTAGAGTTCAGTAATAGGACACAGGCTATCATAGCCCTTTCTAATTGCTCTTTAATTAGTTTATTGAAACATTTGGGTATTTGCCCAGCAACTTGTTTTGTTTTGGTTTTTTGTTTGTTTCATGTTTTAAAGAATGCATCTTATTCTGAAAAGCTGTCACTTGGTATGGTTTTTAAAGAATTTATTAGATTTTTTACAATTGCGCCCACTCCACTGTTTTGATTAAGGGCTTGATTTCTACACTTCCAGTGGAACAGGCCATTTTTGTGGGGGATTTATTACAGCTGTAAAAACTGACTCCAGGCTGAAATATAACTTCAGAGTTCCTCAAACCAGAAGTGTTTAAAAAGTATAGTAAAACAACCACCATTTCCCTTTTTAAAAATTAATACACATACCTAATCTGATTAATACTTTATTCCAACCTTCACTCCAACATTCAAAACAATACCTACCCATTAATCTGTGAGAAGACCTTTCTGATTCAAAATAATCAGTTGCTATTTCTAAGAGGATACTGTTATTATATCTTAGTCTGTTTAAATCACAGGGCCATTATGGGCTCTGCAAATTGAAGTATTTGAAGTCAAAAATGTAACGAATCTTCACCCCAAGAAACTAATGATAACAATTTCCAGATGAAAAGTATCAGGAAGAGAGACTTCCAGTAGATTTGTAGGTTTTAAGTACTGAAAGATAAATGTTTATTTTAAAAGGTTTTTTTTTTTTTTTTCTCAAAGTGATCCCACTGTTTCAGCAATGGAAGTTGGAAACATTTCATTTCTGCTGAACACTTGTATTGGAATTAAAAAATAATAAACTGAAAACCACTTTTATGTTTTGAAAGCACAGAGCTAATCTATCAGAAATAGGAAGGTGAGGCTGATGAGTGTCAGGGATGGATTTTTTTGCTATTAGTACCTAACCACTGCTAGACAAATAGGCCAGCACCCAGGCAAGAGCAAAGCAAAAATGGACCCTGGTTATCTGGAATAAGAATAAGACAAGAGTGGAAAAGATGGAGATGCTGGAAGCAGGGGCAGTGGAAGAAACCTGCTGCTGATGCAGATCCTGAACTTGGAGAACCCAGTCCAATTCCTCTGTCACACCAATGTAACACTGGCAAAGTACAGCTTAAGTTTTATTTTTCCTACCACCTCATCAACATCTAGACACTCTCCTACTGCTCTATTTAGTACAGCATTCACCCAGAAAAGCTGTATGCATCTTACTCAAGAATTACTGAGAAACAATTCCCATTTACTTTTAGCTAAAAGTTTGGTTTTGCATTTTACAGAAGCTAATGGCATCCAAGCCAGTGGAACCAAAAGAGAACTGCGTGCAGTTGAATTACTCTAACAAACCTCCTATCACAGAAATTTGAAAGGGTTAGCTTATCCATATTTACTTGTGCAAGTTTACTTATGGATGATTATATACATATATAGGCTGTTTATATATGTAATCTGTGCAGTTAACATTAAGCACTTTTATAGGCCTACATTTCTGTACTTTCAGCTACTAGGAACAATGATAAGAATGGTTAAAAAAGAGGTTATGCATAGAAACAACTCACATTTTATCTTTTTAAACTGATAACAGCAACAGACTTCCAAGAGGAAAAATATGACCTGACAAAGTAATCTTTACAATCATATGGTTCAAGGCTTTTTACTTTGCAACTACCATACACTTCCAACAAGGTTGGCTTATTTTCTGCCTTCCTGTCCATCCCAGGAAAATAATGTCACAGCTTGCCAGTGTGCCCTTGACAATAACATGCTGACTGCAATCTAACAGATTGTAAAACCACTGCGTAACTAGGGAAAGGGTAGGACCTACTGACAAATCAAAGAAAAAAAAAAAAGGAGTGTGTCTGTATGGTTGTGTAGGCATGGTTGTGCATTAATTACAAAGGAAAAGTCTGGTTTTATCAACTTAACAGTTTGTTTGTGAAGAACTTTGACATGCCTCAAAAGAAGACATTTAAAGGTCTAGTAGACAGCAATAGAATACTTGCTGAAAATAGTTTTATCCCATTTCATGCAGTCAGTCAAGTTAAATGTAAACTTTTGCATACAATTTAAGTTGTGTCTATGCCTAAGTCTACAGACCACTGTGGTTTCCAGAAAAACAACACTCCCTAGACACAGGTAGCACTGATTCAGACCCAGCAACAGAAGAAACTGCTTCATTGCCTGTTAGTTCAAAAAGCACTGTGATGGGTCTGCCAAAAGCCACAGGAATTTTAAAGAGTATTAGGTTTCCATTTTAAATACTTTCTGTTGAACAGAACATTTTTAACAGAATAATTATTCTGACAAACTTATACCATCATTGGGTTACAGTCATGTCTGCTATTTGGGACCTTCCATTTTTGTCATAGCACAGATGCTCATTTTTTCAGACAGTGAGAAATTATAACATTCCCCAGTTATTATTGTAAGACTATTCTTATCAACGCCTGAAAACTTGATTTTACCACAAAACTAAAAGTAATTTATATAATAGTTACTGCTGAAGTATTTATTTGGGAATCCACTGCTATGCCATGAAGTGAGCAAAACATAACATTACATGTCTAAGCAACAATCTAGCAGACATAAGCATTAATGAGGAGAGAATGGCCTGCTCACGTAGTAACTGATGGCAGTTTCTTCAATAAGAGCTCCCCTTTGCAGAATTACTCAAATTTATTTTTCTTTAAAGTCTCACTAATGAGCTGAATTTGGAAATGCGTCTTATTTGTTGATCCCTTTACCTCTCCCTTACCTTCCTCTGAGAAGAAAAACAAAAGAACAGCTTAAAAAGAAGGGTCAGGCTCCTCCTAAAAATTGAGGGGGTTTAAATTTGACAACAGACTTCACTCTTTTCATGAACTTTTGCTCCCTGTTTGGTATTCAGGCTCACAGAGAACCCAAATTACAATGAATGAAGCCTTCCTTCGCCACTATAGAAACATAGAAATGTCTGGGGGAAGATCATCTAGTCCAACCCTCCTGCTGACAGCAGGGACATCCTCAACTACCTTTCTCAACAATTCCAATATTTAAAGCCAAGCTGAAACAGGAAGTTACATTTATTCCCTCGTCCCCCACTCCAGTGTTAAAATAGGCAACAAACCCTAAAGATGTCTTAATTCATCTTTATATAATTTATAGAACCCTGTTTATGTATGCAGTACTTCAAACTGAATAGATGCAAATATCTGTTGCCACTCTACCAAATCCGTATTTTCTGCTGTGTACTCTGCATGCAATTTCAATTCTTTCCTAAAGCAATAAAACCTCAGACACTAGTGGGATGACTCTCAAGAAAACAAAACAAAAAAAACCCCAACCCACATATTATTACAGAAACAAAAAAGGTCTTTGTAACCTTGCCCTTAGCTTCTCCTCTGTTCTTGTTTATTAGTACATCAGTAAAGGAAGATTGTTTCCCTGACTCCACTTTTGCCCAGAATTCAGACATGAAAAGGTGAAGAAAGCAAAAACTAAACATGCCATTAAATACATTCTTCTAGAGCAGGAACTGAAATGCAATTGATTCTAAAATTATCAAACAAGCAAGCTGCAGAAAAGACTGCATGGCAGTTTCTGCCCAAGCTGTGCTCCCCTGTCAGCTTGCAGTAACTGAGCTCATTAGTGTCGTCAGGCATCAGAGGGTCGCTCTTAGGAGACAGACTGCTGATACAATCTATGTACATCTCTCATGATGCCACAGTAATAAAAGCATGTCAATAAAAAGCCTTCCTGTGTTTTTATGCAGTTTATTGACAAGATGAAATAGTGCCCATCTACCTTCCCAAGGCACATATGTACCTGAGCAGACCATAAAACATTCGAGTAGCTAGAAGAACCAACATCTTAAGTCTGTTCTGAGTCAGGAACCTGAAGAAGGCAAAATCCAATTCTGTGAAGAGGGACTAATTTCTAGCAACTTCTAGCAACCTACAACCCTAGGCATCATTTACATTATGGCATCCTCTCCTTCCCAAAAACATCAGTACTCTGTTGCCATATATTTCAGATTTAAAAAGAAATAAATTAAAATAACAAAAACAAAACCAAAAAAACCAAACTCTAAAAAATTGTTCTTTATCAAAAAAAATTTCTATTTTTCAAAGTGGACCTAGGTGGTCATAATTTCAGACTTCACGTGTTCTGTATACCATTCCTTACAATACAATTCCATTACTTAATATAATCACAGAACATTAAAAGAAATTCCTTCTTTGTGAAAAATTTACCATAGGAATTAGATATGAGAGCATTTTTGGCATCTCTGCAAGTACCTTGACTCCTTTTCTCTACTTTAGAGGTCTAATTCTTCCTAGGATTAGTGAGAGATAATTAACCAGTAAGATAATTATACCGGGTCATGTAATTCATACTCACATGACAAAGGTTATTTTCAAATTATAGGATTGTTCTGTGAATTAGCAACTAATGCACTAAAATCACTATAGTTTAAAATAATGGAAATTTACACAAAGGATACAAATAGGAGCTTCAAAAATCTGCATGGACTTATCAGTAAATTGTGATGTCGTGCAGAAGAATTCTTATATTCTGAATTTAAGAGTAAGCTTACTGTTCTAAATGGACATTTTCCAAATTGGCTTTCATTCGTAGCTCTTTTTCAAAAGCTTCATTGTATAACATGTTACTGACATAATTAGCTCTAAGAGCAGCACTTTAGTCCAAAGACTTAACACCAAAAAAAAAAAAAAAAAGTTTTAAAGAAATATCAAAGGGTTACACCTGCAATTAGCTGCTTGTTCTGATTGAGAAGGGATATATTTAATTATGACAAAACTACTCAGTTTTACAAACATCTGTATTTCTGTTTGGCAAAATTATCTGTCGTGCAGATGCAGTTACTAAATGACACATCCTGGTCATGCAGCACAAGTCACAACTCCACCACACAGAGCTTGCTCAAGCATAAGTAGAATTTCAGGAAAGAACATTCATACAATAATTCTTTCAGAACAGGAAAAACCTTACATTTATACTTCTATTTGTCCACATCGGTGGTGGGACCTCTATATATGCACATGTGCATGTCACCATATGCATGGCTTATGTCTCCCACCGCTGCCTATGCTGGTGAACACGAACACTTCTCCAAAGTGTGTCTTCCAGCAGCATGCAACTGTATTGATGAAAAATTCATGTCTCAGCACGCCAGTTTAGGATGTCAGCATTGCCAGGCGGTTGACTGCTCTAAATACTGCACTGCACAGAGATTCTGAACTTGAGCATCTTGGTAACCAACGGACCATTAATGACTGTCTGTACTGACAGTCTGAAATGAGTCTGTAACATGGCGAAGGAAAGTGAGTATTTTGTGAAAACCACAAGATACTGTCTGTATTATTTATGAATGCCATGAAACAGCTGTTTTCCTTTGAGAAAAAACAGGTCTTAAAAGCCTAACACTGAAGTATGCAAGAGCTGGGAGCAAAGCAGTATTTTTAACACACTGTTTGGTAGTCCTGACAATTTCCCACAGGCATATTCCCAAGACCATCTACAGCAGAAAACAACACAGTCTTCTGAAGAGCCTGCCCACTGTAACTACAGCAGTAACTACATTCAAAACTTGCATTTCATTCTCCAGCCTGTCACCACAACCTACCTTCTCCCAACAGCATGCTCTAAGCAGAGACCTGATTCTTGAAGTGGTAAAGTAGAAATGACTCCCTAGATAAAACCCCAGAATTTTATTTTATGCATCTGTGCACATAGGCTGAGATTCAATCACAAAAAGAGGAGTATTTTTGTGGACAAACTTGAGAGGTTGAAATTTCAAAGCAAATCTTAAACTCACCCTGCAAAGATCATTTGGTCACAAAGCATTACAGGACTTAGCTACATTTTGAGTTCAAGAAAAATATATATCGTCACTAAAAACAGCAGAGAAACAAACTACTCTTCTGAATGATACTTAAATATTCTTCAATATTTAAACTGTGTACTACATTACCACAGCTATGTACTGCAAAATTTTGTTTGCATAGTATTTAAATTCTCTCTGAATTCGGTAACTTGTACATTTTAAATTGTAGGAAAAATCTTGTAAGATTTTATTTTTCATGGTTTAAGAAAGTTAAGGTTGGACTAAACCAGCAACTGGAAAGCACTCTGCTTTCCAAATTAAATAGGAAATGTGTTTCTGCATCGTTAGTTTTGGGGACAGAGGCTGACCAGCCTTCTCTAGGATAGTTCATCATTTTATGATTCAGGACACTAATATTTGGTGAGGTTTCTGTTATGCATCTAAGACTATGATCAGCAATACATTGGTTGCATTGCAAACTCAATCAAGGTGATTTTTTTTTTTTTTTTAAGAAAAGCTGCATTCAGAGGTATATAATTCTAATAATAGCCTGGTTTCCAAAGGCACCTGCCACCTTTGTCTCAAGGCTGCCTTCATTCTGGATCACTGACTGTGCAGGATCAGACTTCACTTGTACAGAGATACCTGCAGGGCTGAACCATGCCACTTCCAGAAATTTGGCAAACATCTTGCCTTCTTTGGCAAATTCATCACCCCACTGGTCTTCTAACATTTCCCAGATGAAGGTTAAAATCTATAGCTCAAGCTTAGTTTAGGCTGGTCATTAGTCTATACAATCTTATCAACAAGGCAGTTTGTTGCCTTTTCTCTTTTTTTACTACAGAAACAACAGTCTGTTTCTCAAAATTTGGCTGAAGTAATGCATTTTTACCCCCTTGTTCAGCTGTTTATGCTCAGATACTTCTTTAAATACCTCCTTGCTTAGCAGGGAGTTTTCTGGATTACCTGTTTCAAGGAGTTAATTATCATAAACTTTATATGGACTCTAGGAGCTGAACATCAGACAGTGTAATGACCAATTTTTAAGCCTCTAGCATTTTTATTTTGGCCCAGCTATGGACCTGAAGGCTGGTTAATGTGTTTTTAAAATATTTATAATTTCAGCTTCTGAAAATGAACCTTGCAATTTTTGCTAAGACCTGTAATTGACCTTTCCACAGGTAAAACAAATGGTATAACTAAAAGTAGATATTTGCTTTTCTTTGGTTTTAGTATTAGAAGAGTATATTATTAATACAGAACAAAGCTGAGGGCTGATGAAAATAAGAATGTACTGCAAGACTCTTATTAAGCAAGTCCGTAGAACCCCACTGTTTTATTACACAGCTATCCCTGTACTTCCCCTCTTGCTGGTAGTTTTTCTATCTCAAGAATAGGTAAGGACTAGGAGAAATGTCACTTCAGATGGCTTAGTTCCTTCCTAGTGTTTCAGAAACACGGGTCCGTACCTTCAAAGGCACCTTGGTAGGATAAAATCCACTACACTGATATAGCAAAAAGACATGCAGCTACATGCATTTGGAGGAATGTTGCACTGGTGCTCCTGGGTTTTGTTCTTCTTTCTAGAGGTGTAGATGTGACGTCTGAAAGTACACCCCCAAACTCTCAGCTTTCTCCCAGTAAGCTGAACAGTACTCTTCACTTCTAGTGAAGGGCTACAAGGATGATGAAGGGACTGGAACACATGCCTTATGAGGAAAGGCTGAGACACCTGGGGCTCTTTAGTCT